>JAQFYC010005686.1:0-13808 GCA_034694165.1 Tomocerus mixtus
ATGCATTTTATCGCAACTGTTAAATGCATGATGTCCTAAAGTTTTATTTTCCACATAACATAAGTGCCGAGTACATACATTGAATTCTGGTAGGCAGTAGGCACTGTGGAATGGAAGTAAACTGTTCGGCAAAGTTCTCAACACTCGACTCTTCGAAGGTCTAGAGCGTCTTGAAGCTAAAGCTAAACTGTTTGCTAGTTCACCGCATGCCGATATAAAGTGCAGCAGAATCGAACCATTCTATTATATCTGCCTAAAAAATTATAATTTACTAGAAGTTATGTAAAAAATATGCAGCCTGCTTGTTTTTTTGCTGCATGTACTCCCTTTTGCTTGTAAATTCATTATCGTAAGTATAGCTGGCATAGTCACTTACAATCTAAAATAGCGTGGTGCCTGCATAATATAATCTATTGGATTTAGGTTTATGAACTGTTGGTTTTTGCAAGCCAGTCAAGTCAAGTCAACCCCAGCCAAACCAAACCAAACCAGGGAACGAAGTCAAGTCGTGTCAGTGATATGCATGCACCAACCAACCTACTACTACTATACAAGTATAGATAAGTATGAATGTTTTGTATGTATGAACTGTAAACTTTTTCTACTTTAGTAGGTATACATAGCTTATGAATGTAGGCAGGCGAGACAGACATAAACCTAAAGCTACGTGTATAGTTAGGGAGGCAGAGAGTGAGTGGATTTGTATAATGCTACGTATGTATGATCTAAGTGTGTGGTATGGTCTGGGAGGCAATTTTTTGGGCGATGCGACAAACACGACACACTAGAATCACAAGAGGAAATTGCTTAAATCTTGAATGTTCAACTGAAGTGAACTATGAGCCACGATAGCAGAAAAGCTTTTTCCTGCACCCTGCTGGGCAAGATATCTTGTCGTGTGCAAACATCCATAATCCTCATGGTAAACTTGAATCTTCTGGATCCCACACTCAAGTTATCTTACTTTTCTCCTTAAAACACAATTACTGTACTATGGCTAATACTAAATGGTCCTGTAGTATATGAATTTACGCATACACAAATGACCATGAAAACTTAATTGATTAAAACAGTTTACGTACAGTAATGGTTTCGTATTAGACTATCTGTATATTCTAAAGACACTAATAATAAAATATAGTTTACCTGCCCATATTTCTACCTACCTATCCTCCTTATTAGAGTACAGCATATTTTTATCCTTTCAGTGATAGATTTCCTAGCCCATGTTGAAAGTATAGAGCAGTTGGAAAAATGAAAATAAAATGTCGAAATAAATCTATCCAATTCTCGACGAAAAGCAAACATGATAAGTATCTAAAGTTGTTCTAGCCATCAAAACGTCAGCTTTTGGTGGAGTCCATTAGGACAAGTCTTCGGGCGCTTGCTAAGAAACATGTTTATTTGTTACCGTTTTAAGGCGCAACTTTAACATATAGGTAGATATTAAATAATGTTTTGGGATTGAGCTATTAAGGCAATTTAATATTTAAGAACTCAACCAAAAAATTGTCATTAGCAAGAATTACTGCGTAAGTAAATTCATATAGGTAATGTGAACTGTTTAGAGAGTCTATTTAGTATAATACAAAAACGATGTTATAAGGACGTGGCTATAGAAGTGTCATGAAGAGGAGGAATTGGCCATAGTAAGTTGATGTAAAGTTCAGAGGATAAATCAGTCAAAAATATTCGTAGGCCATGCGCAGGGGAGCTTGCTAGCTGGAAACATTGATCGGTGGACCATCTCCAAAAGTTGTTCTATTCCATCCATTCTCTGTTCCTTCCACACATCCACTTACTCTTGCCTTCCCTTGCTCCAGTCCACAGCCAAACACAGTAGAGAATGGAATATACCTTCCCACTACTCTTACTCTTACTGCCTGCTGGTTCGAACGAAGCAAAGGAACATAACATATAATATGTACTTGATAGATCTTTTCTACTCCCGTATTTCGTACCGCGGTCTGTGTACATACTTACGTACTTACATATACACTTGCTTTGCTTTGTCTCTTTCTGTCCTGGTCCTACGTATAAGAATATGCATGAACGTCTTAAGAAAAGGGGGAAGAAGATATATAAGTTCTAAACTATAATGTTATATGGCCCTGTACTATTCTCTTTTCAGGAAATCTCCAGCCAAGCAAAGGCAAGCCAAACCAGGAAAGGAAAGTGTCTGTTTTAAGAAAGACGCGGAGAAAGAATTCATCCCGCCTGCCGTCCACGTTCTCATCTTATATTTTCTTCCTCACTTCCGTATCTATTCTTTATAACACCCCACAGCACATCGTAACAAGAATAACCGGATGCACTTGTGCGTTTTTTCTGACTTGGCTTAGTGTTTCTACTCCTTTCCCCTCTAGCTCTTTCTTAAAACCAAATCTCAGAATTTCCTCCAATGTCTCCTATCTGTAGTACAATTCATAGTAGTACTTACAAATATATTTGGAACATTGTCAACTTGCATAAGGGAACATAATTAGCAGATTACACCTTATTAAAATATTTTATAATACACTTACATTACCTACTCATGCATGTACATGCATATAAATTATTATACTAATTAAACAAGAAATATCTGTAGTACTACAAAATATAAACTAAACTGATTTGAAAGAAATTTTGTAGCAATGAGGGTTCTAGATAAATACAAGATGTGGTCACCCCATTGGAAAATCTATATTTAAACCGACACTCACCCTCTTCCCTCCTTAATGTTAAGCTGGAAAAGTAAATAAGGAAGGAAGAACCGGGGAGGATTGAATGGTACCATAATATTAGCTACTACAGTATACCTAGACACGTCACACGATATCACACGATAAAGATACCATATCGAGAAATATCATAATTTTATGTATAAATATATGCTATGATGTAATACTAGAATATCTATCTATCATGTACTTCAATCCCTAATTCCACTTAAGATTATTATCCTCCTGTTGTGCGTATGAATATAATATTTACATTCGTAAGCGTTTTAGTATATAGTAATGTATCAAACAGGAGAAATAAAAAATGGAACTACTAGTGTCATAAATAGATAGCTTTACATGGTTGACTCTCCTGAAATTGGCTAAAATATAATCGAATACAGTTTAGAAGATGTTAGGGAAAAGATGTGTTTCATTTGGATCTGTGACTTGGTTTGTGTTTGTAGTTGAGTGGGTAGAATATGTTTATACACACGAAGTTTCACTGTTTGTTACGTTTCCATTCTTTCTTTTCCTATCAGATCTCTGATCGAATTTACTGACTGGTAGCAACATATAAGGTATATAAGTAAATATACCTATACTACATATTATACTACTGTTTGCTCTATAATGCAATAATGTGAGGAAGAAGGTATTCCTCGGAACTAAAGTGTTTAGTGCAACTACATTCACATCAGATCAGATCAGAGAACATTCGCATCCCTAACTGAACTGTATAATATAATAGTATAAGCAAGGAATATAAGTCTGCCATTAAGAGCAAAGATCACGTAAAACTGCTATCTCTCCTTTTCCTCTCATCCCTTCAGTGGAAGTTATGCACCCGTTTCCTTCAGCACCAAACAGACCAACACTTTAGCTTGACTTTACTCTATTCCTCACTCAACATCGTATTCCACAGTACAATACCATTGCAGACCAGACCAGACTCTTTCCTATAACATGGAAACGACAAAACAAATCAACTTGAGAAACGGACGCTTCGTGTCTTCGATATTCCAAGTGGGATCTGCACACAACGGAACAGAAGATTTGAACTGAAAAGACAATCCCAACCAGTTGACTTTGAATGGATTTTGAATTTTTTCCCTTAACGAGTCCGACTGCATTTGGGGAACATCCATTTCTACAGTTCAAGATGAGGATGAGTCTACTTATGTACACTTTCTTTAAACTTTATCTGTTTTTCCATATAGTTAATAAGCTCCAGCTGTTTCTCCGTTCTAAACTTGAATATACGATGACATTTCATTGAACAGTCACCTGAACCTTGATTTATCCTACCAACTATTTGTAACTTTAGCCAATAGTTGTACTGTATATAAATAAGTTAGCTTTGCGTGCCTTTTTATTTCCCAAAGTATTAGTAGACTGAAGATGCTATACTAAGTAAATTGCTTATATTGTACATGGATATGTAATGTATGAAATTTTCTATGCACTAGGATGTCAAATAAACCTCGATATTTATTATGTAGAGAATAGTGATTAAACTAAAGATACAATCATGGCTGGTCATAATAATGCAAAATAAAATAACTCAGTCAGGTCAGGAACATGTACTTATTTCGAGACGACATTCATATTCGTACAATACAATAGAATAGAGTGAGTACGAGTACCTTACGAGTATTATAGAAAACTTGATTCATATTCCACAAAGATGATATCCTGAAAGCAAAGTTTCTTTTATTTTCTTCTTTGGAAACTTTCCCCATAATTATAACGTCCGTCGATACGATACTAATCTGACGTCAATCCCAACTCAACGCTCCACAACTTTGCATACATATCATAATATCTACAATTTATATAGCATATTAGTTATTCACCAATGCAATACTTATTCCTGTACCGTACCCTATCCTGAGCTATATATCTCCTATTTATGTATAAGTATTCATACTTTTCATACTGTACATGCTATAAAAGTATGTTTTCTCAATCCAATTTAATTCACGTGCGGAAAGGTATAAATCAAAAAAGTTCATGGCGAAATTTCCTCTGGTTTCACATCCATGTAAATCAGAGCAGGCAGGCAGGCCAACTGAACTCACATCAGCTCGTACTCACTCACTTGCTCACTCCTTCACTCTCGTCAGTCGAGTCAGCTAAAATCCATAGACCAAATAGAGAGATATGATATAAGATGTAAAGAAACAAATTTCCCTAAAGCAGAATACTTGCTAAGTTCAAAGTTTCTAACAAAAAACTCCGTAGGTACATACTACATACTCCATACAGTACACTATGCTACAGTCTACAGTGGATTGGATTAGCTTGGCAAAATCCTCTAGTCATATTATTCATATCGTATTGTCGTCACCTTAAGCTGACTTAGTAACTTGGCTTGGCTTTGGCTTCACTTGCTATGGCATGCCATGTATTTAGAGAAAATACATACACCTATAATTTTCGGTAAGGCGTACCCCATATTGTGAGCTGAGCGTTTATATTTATCTCTTAATAATATCGCAAGCCTTTTACTTACGAGAATTTGAATACTCTCTCCTATCTACTGCTACACCCACAAACAACATTAGCTAGCTCATAGCTCCCTTCCTTCTCTACACTTAACTAATATGTACCAATACCAACCAAAAGTACCTTACCTACCTATGTATGTATTTCGGCTGCATTACGAGTTTCTCCAGTAATATTATCCCAATCCACCTAGGTAAGTTAGCTAACGTATTATAAGTAAGCAAGTAAACCTTAGCCAAAATCTAATACTACTTATTTAGCTCTCGCCAATACTTTTTCCTTCCCTCTAGTACACTTGGCTTACTTCAATTCATATTCTTACCCGTATTTACTTGGTTACTGAATGTATACGAGATCCAGTCACGAAACAAAACAAAACAGAGCCGCTCGCTCGCTCGGCAGCTCATATCTAACTTAACTAATAAGTTACCTAGTTTAGTTTAGACACTATTTATGTGCGTAGTATGTAGCAGCTATACAAAACTAGAAGCTATAGCTAAATCAACATAACAACAAACTAAACTACAATAAGAAATATTTAATACCGAAAATATTATTTATAAATAAAATGTACCTTAGCTCATAAGACAGAGTAAAATGCATAAACTCAAAATACAGTACTACTTTCCCTGCCTACTACTAGAATTAACCTCCCAGTTACGTTCAGTCCAGTATATATATTTACTACTAATGCAAATTGTGAGGGAGCTACAATAGTAGAATGCAGTATCTATCGGTAAATTAGAGTGTATGTTCCACAATGCTCTACTCTATGTCTTTGTCTTTATGTATGTGTTCAAAAGTACTTATTACCGACACGAACCGGGGCTTACGTGCATTACGTATATTGTTAGTTAGAGAAACTTGCATTAGTTGTGTCAAAACATACAATTGGAATTCGGTGTTTTCTCCCTCTAACTCAAGTCAGCTAAATAAGTTTTCCTGGCCTGGCCTGGGCATGAAGTCAAGAAGCTCCGCTCCTCTGTTCTTTATATTATAATAGTATTATTCTACGGCTATTCTAATACATGCTACACCCCTGCTCTCCTTGCCTGTTTACATTTTCTCTAGTATTTAGTTTAACTCTGAGTGTATCTCAAGACTGAGTGTTTTCTAATATACAGTACAGTACACCGAACTATTTATATAAATATAAACATGTAGTAACTACACTACGCTAAACTAGAATTGTATTTATAAGAGGAGAACACTAATGTACTAATGTAATATAGTAATGCAATGCAAAGTCTGAAAGGAACTTTCCTTAAGATTAGTGAGGGAAGGAAGCAAGCTTCGCCTTGAGCCTTTTAAATTTTCTTAGTCTATTGTATTGTATTGCATGTCCAATAATTTTCCTTTAGTCCATATATATTCCACATAGATACTGTCTTAGTTTAGTTTAGTGTTTCTAGTTAGCTACTCCAACAGACTGTCTAGAATAATATAATATAACAGGCTTTCCTAACTTAAATAAGTTACCTTATTCAAGCCCCTCTTCTTCCTCCAACTAGAGTAAGAGTAAGAGTATCTATATTAAGAATAGAATAGCAAAGAATACTAAGAATATTGTATCTATGCATTTATAAATGTATGTCCTGTGCTTTACTTTATTCAACTTTACTTTAGTTAACTTGACTTAACTTTCTCCTACAGTTTTGCATTCCCTTGCCCAACCAAGTAACAAACGGAACAGAAAGCATCGGGCCGGGTATCATAATTTTTCTGCCGAGGTTAATTACGTTCTCCTATACATACATTCTGAATATATGAACTAACCATGTAATCGTAATGTAATGCACATAGATAGAAAGTTGAATGGAAAATCCTTCTCTTTGCTTTATTTTACTATGTACAATGTACACAACATCGTGGGCGCGCTTTCTTACTTTAGTTAGTTATACAATACACTTATAACATGTCCTACTCTATTTAGTAATGGTGTAAATTACAATTTTCTAATGCAGCAAAGAAACGGAACTGAACCGAGTTATAAAGTGCTGGAGAATATAAGTAGCCGCTAGAAAAGAGCAGAGCAGGCCTACTTACTTAATTTATTTGCGACGGCAGTATCCGTATTATTTTCTATAGAAATAATTTCCTTAAGTGTAGGTAATGCTAACGTAACCTGAATGTGTATACAGAAAGAGACCGTCTTGCATACTCCACATGGCTACATAAATTACATACCAACTGAAATGCAAAATAATAGTTACCATACTGTTTTCATTATTTTTCCGAACGTGAATATCTGTAACAACAAATTTAAGTTATGCTTACTAATTAGACAACTACACTCTACAATACATCACCACACTCTCTTCCAGTTTGTACTATTTATTTAGTTAGTTACGTCCTTTTTGCTCCTACGTTTAATTTAAAAAATATTTTTATATATTTCCTTGCCTTCTTTTATTAGTATACATTTGTTTTCTATTAAGTTTATAATTTCCAATCTAGTAGATTTGTAAGACGTTTTTCTACAGATAAATACCTACAAAGATTCTTTCTCCCTTATACTAGTATTATCCCAAATGTCCATTGATATTATTATGTGAGTATGGTAAATCACTTTGAAATTTCATGTAAGTAAAATGAACTGTAAAATGGAGGATGTAAAAGGGAAAGGTTGAAAGTAATAACACAAAGAGAATAAAATACTAAAGAGGGATTTTCCTTCTCCCTCGAGGAAAAGTCTGTTCGCATTTTGCAATGTTGGATGTGAAATGTGATGCATGCATGAATGCATGTTGAATTCAAAATAGAAAAGTTTTATCTATATACATGCATAATATAGAATGGGAAAGTAGAGGATATAGGACTAATACTAGTACGTATTTCTATCCATATTAGGAATAGTTTTTCTATAAAATCCAAAAGGATAATATCATGCAATAGTAGTCGGCTGGCGATGCAAAAGCATTCCCCTTGTTATGTAGAATAGAAGCCTTAAGTCGAAGCTTTTCTTCCTTCTAGTCTTAATCTTAATCCTACAACTTCTACTCAGACTCTGTCCAATTTAAATTACCTC
This sequence comes from Tomocerus mixtus, assembly GCA_034694165.1. NCBI lineage: Eukaryota > Metazoa > Arthropoda > Collembola > Entomobryomorpha > Tomoceridae > Tomocerus > Tomocerus mixtus. The sequence goes on from JAQFYC010005686.1 coordinate 8,239, forward strand.
CGCTCCTACATTCAGCTTTTCAGCCATAACTCACCCCAGAATGAAATGTGATTTTAATTTTAAACTTGTAATTAATCTAATCTAGTGCGCAGGTGGTGAACATCGTGGAATTGGAATTTCGACTAGGCAGACATTCCTCCTACTTCTGACTTCCGAGTGCCCCGATTTTACTTCCTTGCTATATTCCTCAAATTCATTAGGAAAACTGTGAAGAAACTGTAGATAATACCTTGTCTATGTATGTAGGTAAGCAGTTTAAGTAAATTCACTTCTTGCTTGAGCAAATACAACAGATATTCGCATGTCTTGGTATGCAATTACACGTAATGTAACATATTTTTGTAGCTATTTATCAAGTATGGTATTGCGGTCTAATATTATTTGAATTTCATATAATAATATGCAGCTATACATGACACTCATTTAAAATGCCATATAATAATTATTCCCCCAATTACTAGATACGATTACTTACAAATATAATTTGCAAACATGCTAATACTGTAACTGCCCCAATTTTGAATTTGTACTTTACCTTAAACACAGAATGGTGAATAAATGGAGAACATTGCTTCAGCCGATGAGATATTAATAATATCGTATTATTGTCAGGTTTTATCTTATAATGTACACATGCAACCACACTTGAATATTTATTATCACAGAGAGGATTATTGGTATATTAAAATACGAATAAACTAATAAAATTATGGAAAATATTTGGAAATCTAAAATGTAACAAGCAAAATTATAAGTGAAGGATTCGAAATGGCGGCGACCCGCGGTAAAGAGAAGGAACACCCTTCAATGGACCTTAGGGCTTAGAGGGTTTGGTTTGCCTTGCATCATCTACCCTACTTTTCCTATCCTTTCGTTATTATGTAATATTAGATGCAACAACTATAACCTCTACTTACTCTAGCTATTCCTTAGGAATATTGAGCATGCACTAAAAATATTCCCTTAAAGTGTACACAGAGTACAGATTTTTTCCCAGAAAACTGACCAACAGTCAGCTAACCTGAACTTTGTACTTTTATTCTGTTTATACCGCTCATTTTCTAGGTGTTTTACAAGTTATATGAATTCGTATAACTGTTATTTTGCATTGTGTAAATATAATGTAAAACAGATGCGATGGACAAACAGCTATAGCTTCTGGATTTATACATAGTAAATATATTTTTAGAATACTTAGCTACCTATACCTATGTAGTAATCTTCAAAATACATTTAAAGCTCGAAGATCTAGATCTAATAATATACCTATATCTATATTGTCCATGAAACTATGTAACTCGGGATACAGACGAAGCACACCAATATTTGGATAGAGATAAAAATAACGGACTTGTGTATCCTTTTTACAATGAGAACAATGAGTGGGTCAAGTTCACTTTTACAACTCATAGCAAGAATTTTATATGTATCGACAGGAACAATATTGTAGGTAGTCTGCATCAAATACAAATATAAGGATAAGAATATGTATAGTATAGTAAGCCGAAGGTCGTGGATAAAAAACTAACAATAAGAAAAGATGGCTTTTCTTACTCCGAAATTCCTATGTTGATAATTTTAGGTTAAAAAAGGTACCTATCAACATAGGTATACTGTATATGGGTTTATAGCTCTAAGGATAGTAAAAAGTACCTTCGAGTAGTAAAGAATGAAGAGTGTATCATAAAACCCAAGGAACGCAACGGTATTTATATTTTTTAGTTTAAGAATGCAATGCAGTATTTATTTATGTATTACAGGGCAGCAAGCTGACTTATTTTGAGTGAAGTCAGTCGGAAAGGGACAAGGGCTTGTGCAATATAACTGGACTGCACTGGACTCGTCAATGTCAACTCTACAGGACACGTCCATCAAACTCGACCCTTAAAAAACTAAAACGGTTGTTTATTAACAGTTTTGTGGCTATTTCAGGGAGGCAAACACGGAGAAGAAGGACCAAGGTGTGCAATAAACCTTAAAATACTCAAATAAAAGAATAAAAATAAAACACTTTACTCTTTACTGCTCTTTACAAGTATTTTTGGCTCCCGTTATACAAATAAAGGTTAGAGACTTTGCTCTTGTTTTATTTTATATCAGATATATTATCCTTTTCTTTTAAAGGCGAAATGTACCGTTTGCGGTTATACTTGCTCCGTATCTCTTCGTTCTTATTTTAAGGATTGGACTAGGACACAAACTCTTGCTCACCAATAATACAGCTAGCCTATATCATAAAATTGTCAATTGAGGTAAGCACTAGCTTTTCCTATACACTAAACTATTCCCGTTCTATTGTACTGTGTAAAGGATGAGCAATAAATGATTGTAACACCCTTTTTGCTTTATTGCAGTAGCCTAGGAGGATTTTACACAAATTTCACAAACTTCAAGATGGTCGTCAGTCTCTCGTTGATATCCTCCAGAGAAGATACTTGTTCTTACGTTTATTTTTTTGAAAAATTGATTTAATATTTAATTTTGCAGATTTTCATATAGATATTGTTCTTGTTCTGTGTTTAACTGATAAATAAATATATCTACTGTTTTCTGGTGTGCCAAATGTGATTGCAATAATGTAACCATTGCTTTCTTGTGTAGTTTTAGTGTGTAAATTATTGTGCCCCATATCATAATAATGTTATGAATTATACTTGGATCTTAATTTTGAGGTAAGAAAAAATAAATTGTCAATTATTTAGTATTTAACTGATTTAGATAAGTATTTGCATTAATATTATAATGGTTTCACAATTATATTTAACATATATCTATATGCAATGCACCGATGCATACAGGCATAGTCATTCTAAATCAAGGTATCCAAGTTGCGTACACAGTACACATATGAACTTAGCTACCCATTAATTTCCTAAAAGCATACCTATAGGTATTCTTTAGGGGGAAAAAGTATAGAGCTTAGAATACTGATAATATAGGAATAAGAAATGGATCCTTTAAAGAGTTAGCTCACGTAGAAAGCACTAAAGTGTAAGGTAGACATATTAGATTATTTTAAAATTATCGCTTCCATTACCACCATGGATTCAAAATGAGAAAATTTACGGTTGGAACTGGCAGAAGAAAAGTTGAAAAGAAAATTCAGAAAGAAAGTGAGCCAAAGTAAAGAATAGGAGCACAGAGTCGTGCGTTTCTGATTTAGTTGGAATTCTCCTCTCACAATCAGTCTAACATTATATAATATTATAAAGAGTGTTTTCTGCTTAGCTATACTTATACATGGACGACAAGGAAAGAAGGAGCCAAGAAATATTTCCAAGAGTGAAAAGCAGGAATATTGTACGTTGTGCACATACATTGAAGAAATGTTCTTTTGTCTCACAACAGTGCAGTCTAATGCAATAGTAGAAGTATATTTATGCATTGGATATAGGAAACGTGATATGTATAATAACAGGAGAAATGTCTGCGTCTATCCTTCCTTTACATTATAAACATACCTAGTGAAAATCAGAGCAGAGAACTACAGGCTGCAAATTGTATAGAGAAAAGCAATGCGCTCATAAATTCCAATTTCCACCTTTTATACTCCTGCCTATAAATCATAATTTGCGGATGAATCAAATGAAACGGAGGCGCTTCCACAGATATTTTAGGAAGAAAAGAAACATGTAGTAAACTACTATATATACTACAACAAAATGCACCACGATCAGTGCTGGAGCAATGGTTGAGGAAGATCAACACTAAAATATCCTGTACTGATATTTCCCCATGCAATAAACAAAAGAGGAAAAAATTGACATGGAATTAGCAAAAGTAAAAGAAAGGGGATCTGAACATGTAAGAGTAGCAATGTAATAAGGGATGTAACTGCGAAACGGAGCTTCTACATGTACATATATAAATACTTACTAACTGATTGTATTTATTTGTAAGCACGCTACACAGTAGTGACGCGTTCATGCATACTGTATAACAAACGTAAAATGTCTTCTGATCTTAGTCTGAACTGAATACACACACCTATAGTAATATCAGTTCTGTAAAAGAGGTAGTGTGAAGAACTTCTTATGTACAAATACATTTCAGTGTTTGAGGAGTGGGTATATATTGTAGGAAGAGAGGAATGGCAAAACAGGACAAGAGCCCACAAAGTTAGTGTCTGATTGTGCGAGCCGACTTTGGGTTACAAAGTTGAGGCAGGAGTGGAAATAACTCGTTCCTTATCAACTGCCTTCATAACGACTTGTGACATTTCCAATTTTGCTGTGAATTCATGAGAATTTCAGTATCAATCTCAATTTAGTTTTTTCCGAGTAGGTTGTAGGTTCCCTCTGCCTACTATTTACATGCTAGCAGTAGCGGTAGCATGCTGGATCTCTTCTGCTTTCCTGTGTCATATCATGGCCGGGCATGGTGTGTGTTGTGACTGTGGTATTTAGATGCGAGCCTTTATTTTATAGTTCCTTTTGTGTCTCCCATTCTGTAGTATATACAATATGCAAGTGAATAAGTATAGGAAATGTGTGTACATTGTATGGATACATGCATGTATGTCTGTATGTATGTATAGGGAAGAGAGGAGAAGATATGGGAGACAAGACAACTTTAGCAAGTCAAGACGCATTGCCTTTCTTTCCTTGTCTTCCTTGTCTCTGTATGTATTTGTAGTATATAGTGGGATTGCATTGGATCGGGTAGCAGACGCAGAAACAGGGAGCGAGCTTCTCGTTTTGGCTTAGCTCGTTGTGGACTTTAACTTTAGTCTACAGATACCCGCATGGCATGAAAGCTTGCGGGCTCCGTTCCCTTTCTCTTCTCTTTAGCCGGGTATTTTACTCTACTTTATTTTACGCTCTATATATTATTTCTCCTCCCTTTGTCTCTCTTGGTTCGAGTTGGTTGGAAATGTTGGAAGGAAGGAAAGAGATAGATATATGTATTTCTTGGGACAAGGAAAGGAATCGAGTTCCTTCTTCGTTAGTTTAGTTTGCCTTTGCTTTCCTTCTATTCTCTTGTCTTGAAGTAATAATATGTGTTTGCTTTTGCTTCTCTCTTCTTCTTCTGTCTCTCCACTCTTTGCCTTCCTTCGCTTCCTTGCTTATATATTATATTATATTCCACTAGAACAGAAGAGATATATTATAAGTGCAGTAGTACTGCTTGTAGTAGTAGCTTACTTATGTTTAGTTACGTTAGTATATACATACACGTGTGCACTTCTTTGTATTCCGGCTACGCATTGGACGGGACGCCAAACCCCCGCCTTGGCCTATCCGACTTGAATAAATCTGCTGCAAATCTTTCATGCTTGCGACTTACGATCCCGATCTCATACTTAGTTCACTTTACTATCTATCTTCTATATATTCTCTCTGTGCATCCACTCTTATATTGTACATATGACATAAGAATAAGATGTTCAAAACTTGAACAGAGTAAAACAACAGCAGGACATGGAAGAGATCCCGAGTTTACTTATTGTCGTAGAAAGGACGGAAATCCTTCTATCCTAACTTTACTCTCTACCTATTTATTTTAGTAATAAAGAATTTCTCTGCGTAACAATACTAAATATATTTAATAACCTACAAATGCTCTCTTAA
>JAQFYC010005687.1:0-13802 GCA_034694165.1 Tomocerus mixtus
CCAAGACTCTAACAGACATTCAGACTATGAACGGTGCACCGCTGCACCTCCAAGACTCTAACAGACATTCAGACTATGAACGGTGCACCGCAGCTCGTGTGTTAATGGGAATATTACATGGTGTAAAATTGTGGAGCAATGAACAGATTAGCGAACTCTGGGAAAAGTTTGGGCCGATTTTTAACCAAACTTTGGATAATGTTACACAGGAGACAATGGTTCAGTGGACGATCTTATTACACTATCCTCTAGTTAGTCGTCTAAAATTATTTTGCAAATTCAATCAATATTTAGGAAAAGTTAAAGACATTATTATTAATAATTTTTGTCTTGATTTTTGTATTTTAATTGTAGCTTGGAAGAGATCCTAACAAAATGTCCTTTTTCATTGAATGTCTACGAGGAAGATTTATAAATAGTTTAAAAGTTGGCGATACAACTTCGGTAGATACGGGAAGGTAAACTATAATATAATCCGTCCCTGTTAAAATTAGTCCATTTAAGTAACATTGATCCGTTAATTATTTTGATTACTGCAATATAATCTGTCTATTTTTGTGATTGATTTTTCGTTGGAAGCTTGGACATATCAATTTAATTAGTAATCATTTGGCTAATTACTTAAAATTGTTACTTATTTTAGAGGAATTTTATTCTACAATTTAATAATGCGGGAGGCAAAGTGGAGGGGGAGGGGAACTCTATTTAGATGCTTGTGAAATTTTCCTAAAGTACTTCTATGATAATCCAAGCCCGTATCTCAATGTTAGACAACAACTTGGAAAGTATGTCGTTTTAATTTTGAATAGTTTTAGCTAATTAGACGGCAAATTTTAATAATTATTTATTAACATTTCTATGCAAACAATTTCAGACTTTTAGCCCTCACATTTGAAATGAGTGAAAATACGTTGACGCAACTTGGGTGTGATATGGCCCTGAACCTTGAGTCATTGGTTGATGCACTTCTGTTTTCTTTAAAAAATATCTATAACAATAATGCACTTTTCGTAAAAGACAACTCGGTGCATAAAACAGACCAGAAGAAATTATTGTTGCAGTTCAAAACCGGTATAAAAATAATTCTGACAGGTATTAATGTGTGTCAATCAAATTTTTAAACTTAAAACTAAATGTTGGTGTAATTTTGGCGATTAGTTGCGGAATGTTTAAAATGTGCTTGTTTGGATGCCCACTCGTTGGTCCCCTTACCTATTTACCGATTTCTGCCCCTTCTCTTCCAAATGGAGAATTACGAAGAGGATCCCGAAGATACAGGTGTTTCATTTGAGGCTTTAGCCTGTTTGGCTGCAAAAGTTGTCAGTTTGAATTTCATGGGGGATTTACTGAACATCTTAGACGAAGTGGGTTTAGAATATTATCATGGATCAAGAATAATACTATTTTTACATTGATGTGAGACATTTAAGATGTGCAATTTTATTTTTATTCTAGTGTTCTCGTTCAAATTTTTGGCGTGCAAGAATCTTTGTCCTCGAATTTCTGAAAGTGTTTGCCTGGAACAATTTAAGTATTTTGGTAAGCAATTCTACCTGGCGGGATCAAGTGGAGTCAATAATTGTGAGGTTATTGGAGGATAGACAACTTGAAGTGAGAGAACTGGCGACTACAATTTTCTCCAGCTTTCTCCATTGCAATTTTTTGCCACACCCGGAGAAATTACTCGTAAATTTGAATACTTTTTAAAGGGTAAACTGTAATGAAATTTTAGTGTCAATATTTCATTTGACGTTTTTGCGCAGAAAAAGTTCAGAAAGTCTGCAGAATCGTTTTTGGAACAAACAAGGGGAATGAAAATGGTGAACGGTAAACTGCCACTTGTTTCCCAAGATTTGGACAAAGCCCATTCCGCAGTTTTGGGGTTATGTGCCTTTGTTGATGCTCATCCATATGATGTACCTAAATTCATCCCATCACTCTTAGTTTCATTGACAACGCACTGGAATAGCCCTTCTCCTATTTCCGTGAGTTTCTTTTCATTGAATCATTTTTAAATAATGTCCTGTTTGATATTATAATATTATTTTAGTTTGCAATTACTGCATACTACGCATTCCACTTTACAGTGGCAATTAATTTTAGTGGAATAGTTAATTTAAATACTTAAATAGGATTTATTTGCAAGTAATAAATATTTAAAATGATCTTCATTGTTTTATTACTATTGTTATTATTTTTCAGCCTTCCGTGCGTAAATGTCTTTTGAATTTCGGCCGAACACATTGCATGGATTGGGAGCAACATCAACAGAACTTTACTGCAGAGCAGTTGTCTATTTTGAACAATTGTTCTATTTCGCCTTGTTACTACGCGTAATATTTCAGTGGTTGAAATACTCTACGTTATTTTTTTGGTACCAATGCCAAATCTTATGTGGTCGCAAAGAATTGTTTGGATCAGAGCACACCTCAATAACACTTTCTGTGTGATTGTGTAAAATGTCGAATCCTCAAAGGCTAAAGGCAAGCACATAATATCATACAGTCAAACCTATCTATATTACAGACATATTTTATATTTATGGAAGTGATAATATAATATTATGGTGCTGAATAACATCGGCAGAATCGGCACTGATAAGGAGTGTGAGTAAGTAGAGTGATTAGATGAGATAATAATATAATGAGTGTTAGTTATTACTTGCATTAGAGTTTTTGTATGATGAATAAGTGAATGTGAATTTGTAATGTAAAACCGGTGACTAATGTTGCAAATCAGAGAGATGACCAAACATAGTCAACGAAAGGATAACTCAGCAAAGTAAACACGAATTCTGCTTATCATTACAGGACAGGTAAATCGAACAAATAGAATCGAAGCCTGGGCCTCTGTCGTTGTAAAAAGACCTCAAAAAGCAGTTTATCTCGCTCTGTCCTAGTTCTCTTAAATTAAATCGTTGAAGCTGTGGCTGGTTGGCAAACACCCATCCGCCATTTACAATTTATTCAGTTCATCCCAGTGACTACTCCAGATTGGAATACAATAATAAAAATATTGTGGATTCTCGTCGTGGCTTTTGAAAATAGTTTTTAATTGTAAATAGTTGTCGAATTTTGATATTTCGATATTTAAGGACCGAAAGAAGAAGAAAAATGGGTAAAGGCAAGGGATCAGGACGGGAGATGCTAAGTGACAATTGTCTCATGTTCTCTGTCCTTATTATCAACGTCCTATGTGGTGTAAGTTTCAATCATTTTTAATATAATACTTTGGTAAATAGTTGTTTAGGCATGAAAACACTTGTTTTTCGGTTTCCAGTATTTATAGTTTAACCAGGTAGCAAATCGAAACCCCGAATTGTATACCTTTGGATTTTTTGCTTGAATATATTTATATATTTTTTTTATTTAAACCGCAAATAAGGGTCGCTCCGGACCAGAAAATATGTCCTAGTCCTACATAGGGGTTACCCTTTACATACAGATAGTATAAGATAGTATAATGGATTTATAGATCGGATTTCCTTATATTATGATATTAGATAACTGACCTGGTAGACATCTGTAGGTCTGTAGAAATCTTCTGCTAATATTGAAGAAAAAGAAACAGAAATATAAACTTCATTTGAAAGGGCACGATTTGATTGCGTTAGAAACTTAATATATATATAATATATTGAAAATATTTAATATTCAAATCAATTAGGTAATGTGTCTGCATCGCTGAGGGATCCATTTATGTAGTAGAGGAGAGGTAATTAATGTACAGAGATAAGAACATAATGCCGGCTGTTTTCTATTATCTGTATACCCCGAATCACCTAATAAGAATGACACATATTTGTCAGATGGGCTTTAAGAAAATTAGATGCTTAACTTATTACATACAATTACAAACACAAGAATTTTTGTAGTATTTTACTGTATGCCTATTCATGTGCCCCGAATTAGAAAATATACTTAACAGAATTACTGTTGCTAGCAAGAAATTCCATTATAAGCTAAAAGCTGGACCAAATGCATTTAATTTTGTCTCACTTGGCACGTTTGCCAACCAGAATTAGGATACCCGAGAAGCTCTTTCAAAAGTCAATGGTCCTTAAAGGCTAGTTTTCCATATTACCCAGTTTTCAATATTAGTACATACTTTAAAAGACAAAAACAACTGGAGTCTCATGCAAAAAATCGATTACGAGCTGTACTGTAGTTGCGTAGCTGCATTTGCTTAAAATCATGAGATCCTTTACATCAATTTATTGTCATTTTCTGGATTGTGTTGTAATTGCAATAAAACAATTAAATTGTGACTAATTTGCCATATTTTTTAAAAAATTGAATAGCTTTTGGGAGCATTGTTGTTTTCTCTGGCTATTTGGATGCGAGTGGAGCCTGAAGTTCGGGACATGGTACGGGAGCTGCAAATGTATCAGTATTGGAACGGCCTCTACATTCTCATGGCCGCTGGAGCCATCATCGTTTTCATTTCCTTTTTCGGCTGCTGTGGAGCACTCACGTCCGCTGATAACAAATCCTGTCTCCTAATGACCGTAAGTCCCAAATGAAAGCATTTACAATATTCTGGCTATTTTTCGTAATGAGTAAAATTATTATATATTTATGCCCACTTGCTCTAACTGACAGTTTTCAGACTATCTAATTTGCATCAAGGATGCTATACAGTATGTCATGCAAAGACAATTTTTTTAAATTCGTATTTGTTTCTGCAGCCCAATAAATTTCCTATTTTTACTTAAACTATTTTTTCTCTGAAATATTAATTTTCTCTTGATCTACATATAAATAAACTGGAATTGGAAGAAAAAACTAATTCTCAGAGATACAGATAGAATGGAATCTGTCTGGATAATTATTTTATTGCTTTGTTATGGACAGAATTTGAGTCTGACGTCACTAAGTTTCGTGATGTTGGTGATGGGTGCTGGAATTCTTCTTGCGAACTGCATTCGCCCCACAATGGACATTGACTATATTGTCGAGAGATTTGATTACGTTCTCAATCTAAAAAACTATCGACAACAACAGCTTCTCGTTTTTTTGTACTACCGTGTAAGTTTTCTATTCATGGTTGCGTTGGAACTGGACAAAACTATTTCTTGTAGTACCGTAGTAATTTTTCTACTTTTTCCTCCTTTCCATTGCCCGGTGGGTGGCTTGACTTTGAATTCCGAGATGAAAATGAAGAAGGGAAGACTGTTGTTGTCGTCGTTGTAGTTTGGGTCGCAAATTAACTGGTTTCCATAAAAGTCAATAATTGTGGAGAATGTAAAAGTCGCAAGGAGTTTTCAAAAATTATTATTTAATTAGTTTGAGTAGCTAAATCGTGCAAAGATTCAACTTCAATTGTAATGAGGTCATCGATATAATTATTTCATCCTATTCTGCAGTCAGCCGTACTTGTGCTGTTGGCCTTGATTTTGGAATTGGCTGGAGGGATCTATATTTTGGTTCATGGGACAGAACAGTCGAAGCTTCAGCCCTGGCTCCTCAATAAGTTCAACTGGCTAATTCGCGACTCAAACTACAACGACGAGGCCTATCGCCTTCTTCAAAAAGTCCAAGAAAAAGTAAAACATTATTTTTAAGAATCACGTCATTGTGTTTCTCTTATCATTTTATTTTCCCATTATTTAACATTATCGTATTGGCAGTTAGTCATTCGTGAAATGATAAACAGTCACCAAATAAGTACAACAACGTTCAATTCACTAATACTATAATATAATGCCATATAGGGCATTTTTTATTACTACTGCTACTTATATGTATATGTTATTCATTTTTAACGATTTTCTGTAGCATGTATGATGTTTATTTATTACTTTGGCTTTGGTTTGGCCAAAATCCAACGACCGAGTAGCGTAACCACAATTACCATCACTTTTTATCAGTTTGTAAATAGATTAGCAATGGAGAATGAACAGATAATAATATTATGTCATCACTTTTGTTTGACGAATAGGTTGGTTGCTGCGGGGCATTGAATTATCAAGACTACGACCGCCACCGTCTGCCAATATCAGATTTTTGTCGGGATAAAATCAGCGGAAATGTATACAGCGATGGATGTGCCAAAAGGCTTTCCCTTTTTATTGAAAAACGTGCAGGTTGGATTGCTGGAATTGCGCTTTTTATTGGAACTTTGCAGGCAAGTGGTTCTTATAGCTCTTTGCCATATTATTCTAAATTAAATACCTACTGCACATCAAAAATGTTTTCCTCAGTTAGTCAACAAAGGAAAAGAATGCAATTAAATAGTTGCAAATAAATATGTAGCTAAATTATTGGCGATTTGAAAATTAAATTCTAATACAAATATTTGGGCGACAGAAAATCAAGGAAATCGATAGCTAGAATTTTATTTTCGCACCTAAATGATGGTTTTTGCTATTTTTACAATTTCATTAATGCGTAATAACAATAACGAAAGCAAAGATGTCATAAAATGATGCCTACATGTATAGCATTGTATAATGTATCTGAATAGGTAAATGTTATCTGTTATCTAAATATGACACAATTGTGTGACAGAGGTGTGCTGCGTATATATAGATTGTGTGATGTGCAAATAACACAAAGCTATGATATAGCTATGTTAACGGAAATTAGTAAAATAGCTTCGAGAACTTAACTTACCTGGACATACATTATATGTATTTTAAAAATACAGTAAAACCTACAGTTTATGGAAAAGTAATAGTACACAATTGGGAGATGTAAAAAAGTGCACACGTACATATTGGTATACTAACTCTACTAACTGTTTTACAAAAATGCTTTGCTAGTAACAATAGCCCGTATTAGAAATGATATCCATATTTATTTTGCAATATGAGCAGATTGTGTTTGTAATTAATGATTTTTTTTAATTGAACATTTCTGTTAACTAATTTTCAGTTGATACTGGTTGCGTTTACATTTTGCCATTGGCGAGGTACAAAAAATGAGCCAACGGAAGATATGCGCCGCCGGAAATATGATTCAGTTCCAACACACGCCTACTAAGTCGTTTCTGCTAACTATTGTTCCTTGTGTACTTATAGTCTATAGGTGGTAGTATTTTTCATGCAAATATATATTAGAAATGTGTATTACAGATAACTACAGATTAACGATAACGATATGTCCAACATTTTAACAAAAACTATTGGTAATTCTTAAAATTTCAAAACGAATCAAATTATCGGGTTAAATTTTTTTATAATGGCGTTGTTGTCTATGTAGTTAATTTATTTCTATTTTGTTGTTATTCATATGTCGTAGATATAATTACCATGTTTGGTTTTTTATTAGAGTAAAATCAATTTGCTTCCTCTGCAATTTCCAACCAGATTATATTGTTCTCCTCAGCACAGCAATGTTTCACAATAGTAAGTAGTGCTATTAGTATTTAGTATAATACGGATATTAGTATTAATATTACAATATTAATAATTACATAATTTCCTAAATAATAATTAAATAAAAGCTTTTCCAATAAAGGCTAAAAAGAGTAATTTCCTGGCTTGTTGTAGAATATTTATTTGCAGGGGCAACACCCATAATTGACGATAGAGTTCGTTTGTACAGTATTTATTATTATCAGTAGAGATAGCATTTTAGGTATGTAATCTTGGGATGCCACAAATCGTCGTCTATGTAACCAAAAAAGCATCTACGAGTTTTCTTACCAACTAACATAAAGCACATAATAATGATACTAATAATATAGTATATACTATAACATTAATGAAAAGAAAGGCATTTACTATTTGACTGACACTGAGGCTCATTAACTGCATTGTGCTCTCTTTTGCACTTTGTACTCTAATGGTTTTCTTTGTGTATAATATTATGCTGGATTAGGATTTGTTGTCTTAATCAGAATTGCATAGTGTTCGTAAACGACCGCAAGACAGTAAACTCTTCTCTTTAACCGTAAATAATGCAATTAATGTGTACGCAATTTTATCTTTTGTTTCTGCGGGACTAACGGGCCCTGTCAAATTTTCATTGCCTGTGCCCTCAATCTCAGTTAACGGACTAAAACAATGCAAACTAAGAAAACGGTATAAATTATTTTCTGTATCCCGAAAGTTATTTTTATTTTGCCTATTTACCCTTTTTAACCTTTGAAATTTAATTCTGTTTAGTTAAAATGCTTTCATTAATTCGGTTAAGATAAATTACAGCAATATCTTGGTTCTTGTCTGTGTAAAAGAATTTATGAAATTATCTGATTATTACCTCGTAGCTCTTTTGCTGAGAATTGTTGACATATTGCGAACTATTTTGGACATTGATTTCATTTTTATTATCATTGTAAGTAGTAGGTTGGAGTCGGGCAAAAGAAACCCGAACTCTCAGTTACATACTTTATTTTCTAATTATACTCCATGCCTGGCCGCGCCAGCTAACCATGATTCATAATTTAATTCACGACCCCCGCACTCGCATAATTGAAAATTTCGGCTAGGGATCTCAATAGTAAACGCGCTGGCGGGTAGCTTTTTTACCATTAAGATTCGTAGACAAGAATTTATCAATTAGGTAGCGTATTATTTATTAGACAATATGAAGATTTAAAAAATAGAAGAATAAAAGTAGTATAACAGAATAGTTATTAACATAACAAAGTGTTGGGGAGGTTTCGTGCAAATTTAGGTTTTAGGCTACATAATAGAAGCATCGCCGAAAGACAGAATAGTGTGTTCGTGTGGTGTGGATTATGGGATGTAGATCTGAGAGAGAAGACCTGTTGCTGATTGCTGACAGGGACAGGAATCGTATTAGTGTTCCATTCAAGATGTATACGTTTACCTTATACATGGTTGCACTCCATACCACATTTTCTTCCAACAGGCCTTTCCCTGTATAATAAATACTTTAAAATGATGTTTAACTATTCAGTTTTGTCAAATTATTGTAGCATGCTACAGAAACCATATAATACACACTATACGAGTCAGAGGAACATATATTAGGACTAGTACTATTATAATATATATAATATTATAACATTATGAAGTCAAAAGACAATAAGTAAATACAAATAAAAGCCTGTAAAATCGACTAGTTGACTATAAATATTTCTGCAACCGGATCTGCTTGCTTCTTACATAACCATTTATATATTTTTTGAAAATAACATTTTTAAAAACAAAAATACTTGAATAGCTAAACGATTCTGGCCCTTAAAACATTTTTCAACCGAAGAGATAGCTTCTTGTCTAGACTTATGAGGTCTTATGACCTACGAGCTACGATATATATATTTATGTGCTATTAGTCTACTACCCACTAAAAATACTTTTCCCTGCGTACTACAAGTGAATGCCAATGCCAACTGTGCTTCTGATAATATATTTAAGACTCTTATTTCGCTATCTCCCCAACTCCTGTGTGGTTTGCATTGCTTCAACAAACAATAATAGTGGAATATTGTAATGTCCACGTCCATGATATCTTGACAAACTGACAATATAGTTGACAATGACATTGCTAGACAAGACAGAACAAGACTTCCTAGCACATTACCTATTTATCTAGCAAACGAGAGTGTTAGTTGCAAAACACAGCACAGTTCTGCATTGAGAATGAGATTATACAGAATTCCTATTTACCTACTTTTGAAGGAATAATGTCCGTAATACTAAATGCTACTTTACTTACGTTCAACGTTAGCCAAACCAAAATACAATCGATTTGACTTGACTTTCTCTCTCTCTCTCTGGCTGGAGTCGGTTGTCAGTCTCGAGCAAGGGAAAGCTACTAGACAAGTCTGTGTTGTCGACAAGAAGATTTATTTTATTTTATTTTATGTTAGTGTGGTTGGGCCAAATGAGAAAACGCAGAGACATGGAGAAAGCCAAATACAAAATACAAAATACAGCAAAAGTGAGGTACATAAATACGCATTAGTCAACTCGACTCACCTCAAGCGGAGCCGCTCACTGACAGACAGCAATAAAAATAAAAGCCCACAGGCGGACCAAACCAAACCAGGTGAAAGTCTGGCTTTGACTTTCCCTTGCCTTGCTTTCCTTCTAATGTCGTTGTAATTTTTTTTAAATCTACTTTAACATTTTTATATGTAAGTGGGCTCAAGTATATACTTAAGGTGCATATATCTGTACTAACTATTTATATATAATATTATACCGTATTCATTAAGAACGAACGCATAAATACTTTTAGACTAACAGTTCCGCTTATGTAAAGAATACGACACGATGATACAGCGAGAAACCATTGACAGTAAACAAAGTATGCCAATTTTATTCGGCCTTGTGCAAAATTCCAACCTAACCGGATTGCGGTACAAAATTTACTCAAGTTTGAAGAAAAATGATGTGGAAAGTTTTAAAAAAGTAAATATAGGTAGATTTTATACTGAAACATGATATCTGTAAGTACGTTGGCTTTACACAAGGACAAGGCCTAAGAAAAATTTTTGCATTTGTTTTATCTGTTGCGTTTTATATGCTTAAATTTTCCAGTTACAGTAATACTAATTTATGGTTTACACAAATTAAATTAAAATTACAATTTAAAAGTCAAAACTAAGAAATTAAAACGAAAGGAATTCCTTTGCCTCCTAAATTCCATTTCTCTACAAGTGCCACGGTACACAGCCATTTAATTATTAATTGATAGGTAATTGTTAATTTTTACTAGGAAAAAGGGCATTAAAATGGTTTTGTGGGTTGTCATTTGCCATAAAAACAATTTTATAATTATGGAGCAATAAATAGTTTTGCGTTGATAATATAGAAACTTATAATGTGTATTTAATTTACACCTTGTAAGAATAGTATATAATTTCTATTTTTATAATTATTTAGATACATTGTTAGAGTTATTGTTTGTGAAGGTCTTTATTTTAAATATGAGTGATAACTCAGGCTAACAGTCTATGTGGGTGTGTAAATATGTAAGTTGATATACTATGGTAAAAGAAGGCACGCGGCCTGAGAAAACTGTCAGTTGAGTTTGAGTCAGAGTTTGAGTAAGCAGAAGGGAAAGGAAGGAAAGAAAGTGGAGAAAGTCGGGCAGCGGAGTCAGTTGCGTGGAAACTCTCTTCCTCGGCACATCTCCGCAGAACTCTCACTCGTCCTCTATCCCAGTTTTGGGAAAATACATAAGACTCTCGCTCATTTGCATACATTCACTTAAAATATCAATTTCCTGACTTCCTGTTGTGTGTGAAGTGGATATATTGTAGCTACTAGATACTAGGTGCATACCTAAGTAAGTAGCTAACGTTTTTGTGTGTTGCGTCGCCTCAGGTCCTTTCTCTAGTTTCTCCATCCAGATCCAGCTCCAGTTTCAGTTCCAGATCCAGACAGCGACATCCTATCTCCTCCTGTCTTAAATTGTGGCACTTTAGTTCTGACTTGCAACTTTGAGACATTTATGGGATACCTCCTAGAATAAATCGGGGAACGAAGCTTTTATGTAATTGCCCAATTTTGTCTATCTAGGAACTTACACGGTCACAGTGCAGTATACCTACTCAAATACATAATAAATATCGACTAAAGTCAAGGTAAGTTTAACTTCTCCTCAATATCCTCCCATCTTTCCAATCTCATTAATTCTAATTAGCTTCTACACAACTACTACTTATATATTAGGTATAAGCTAACTTAAGTTAAGTAGTACCACAAAGCAAAGAGTCAAACGTTTCACTACCCGCCCCGTTAGCCATCCTACTTTTGCTTACCTACTCTACTAAATTATATCACTAAAAATTACTGTCTCATTTCATTTAAATATCTTTCACGTTTTAATACCTGCAATCAAGTCAAATACCGACAGTATAAAGCCTAAATAAATATTATTAATACTTAAGATTGACAATTAACAGAAAAATAAAAATTTTAAGTACCTTTCTGTATATCTGTTTTATTTAAATAACTAATACAGTACTAATAATTATCATGCTATAAACTCCCATTCACACGACATTATGTTCTAGCTTTACATATATTTAATTGACATTACATGTAGTTTAATTTAATTTATAATTTCATGCATGCTAATAAAAATTAGCATTATGTATTGTAAGTTAATTAGAAACTTAGCTATATTAAATTCAAATATGATCGACCGTTCTAACAAGCTTAGATATTCTAACCTTTTTCCCTTTAGACATTGAAATACATAATATTATTCTTAGAGTGACATTATAATCTAATGTATTATTTTGATAATAAAGTAATTTTTAAGTCCACAAGTTGTAATACAACCTTTAGATTAAATTTTAGATTAGTCCAAATCCAAATTAATTTACAGGTCCTACCCCATAGCAAATGGTATCATTTAGGAAAACGTTGTTCTTTTCATTTCCTTTCCTCGTTGAGGATATTCAAATAGACAATACTTTTCTTTTTTGTCCGAATCAAAATTGATTTTTTAAAGCACTCTCTTTGCCAACGCATTGGACCAAAACCAAATGGTTTTATTACCGTTTAGTCTCTGAATGTCATACTTTTTGTAATTGCATTCTCGCTAAAAAAAATTTGAGTTTGTCTGTTCCCATACTCAAATTTTTGTTGTTTCCAATTCTGAATACCTAAATAAACTATATAAATAGGTAATATAAACACACGTGGGATCCAATTGGTAAAAACAGATATTCTTTCTTATAATATGGTTATTGCACTTCTATATTTGAAAAGGACTTGTTGATTAGCCGAGTCGAAAGGAACGCTTTGACATGGAGGAAAGTGACAACGGAGCTGGAGTTGAAAGCGACCCCGATTTACAGAACCAATTGGCTTCTTCGGATGAAACTGTCGGATTTGAAGATGTAATTGGTGACACTTCGTCACTCTCCGCTCTTCAGACGGACAAATCTGCCGTTGGACGCGTCCTTCATCCTTCCAAACTGGAAAGGTAATCTCAATTCAGTTATCATTAGAATTCAAAATCACATGGGAAACTAGTGAGACCCATCACCCATGCAAATTATTTTTATGCTTTTTTAAATGTTACTACATACACTGTCATTGAAAGAAAAATTCGCAAACGTTAAATAATCTCGCCTGGCAAGATTTCGAGTTTCTACGAATATATTATTGGAGTGTTGTGTAGTCACTTGCACACATTAATTTATATAATAGTAGCTCTCGTCTCGGGCTTCCAAATCTAATATAATTTGAAGAGCAAATTAAATAAAGCATTATACCGTATTATATTACCTGGTAGGTATTGGGCAATTGAGAACTGTACTGTAAAAGTATCTGCTTAATATATGTATGCACATATAGCACACAGCTATACAAGATTTAGTACATTCATAAGCGTTGTAAAAATGTAAGGGAATGGGATCAAGAGATTGAGATATTTTCTAGCATTCTCTGCATTCCATCCAACCACTGCATTTAGGAAAATTGTGGAGACCTGTTAAAAGAGTAAAATACAGTGGATCTTGGATGCATGGTCTATTTATGTACATTTTAGAAGACGTCTAAAGATTTTGAAATAGTTGTACTGTGATTATTATTTAGTAAGAATAATATTCGCAATGACTTATTTATTATTACACAAATACATTTCTGCAGCGATACACTTAAAAAAGAAACGAATGATTGAAAAGTTTAGAAAATTCCCAAATAGTAGCATCATGGTTCCACTGTATACTTACGTTGGGAAATCATTTCTGCTAAGTTCGGGTTGAATACAAACGTTATAGGCTATAGCATAGCATTTGTGCACTTTGCATTCTTGAATTTACATTACATTCTACAGAAAAGGAAAGTATTTTATTTTTAGCCCGCCCGAGTGTGCGAGGCTGGCTTATGTAATCGCAATGTCTGTCCGTGCGTCCGTCCGTGCGTC
>JAQFYC010005688.1:0-13798 GCA_034694165.1 Tomocerus mixtus
TATGTGACCCATTTTTGTCTAACTTGTACTGGTGACCC
This sequence comes from Tomocerus mixtus, assembly GCA_034694165.1. NCBI lineage: Eukaryota > Metazoa > Arthropoda > Collembola > Entomobryomorpha > Tomoceridae > Tomocerus > Tomocerus mixtus. The sequence continues at coordinate 39 of JAQFYC010005688.1, forward strand.
GTTCTCCTATCCGTGCTACCCATCGAGTCCCCCTTAAAGTTTAGGGATTTATTTCAATTTTTGTTTTTTACAGCATGAAATTTTTTATTCCATTCCATTGGCATTTTTAAAAGTTCTGCTTATGATGACTGGAGACTTGGATTACTTCAGAGTCTTCAACTCTCAGCAAAATGAGCGTTTGGAAGATCTTCAGTACACTATTCCTGCTCATATTATATACGCAATTTTTGTCATTGTAATGACAATTGTTCTAATGAGTTTGCTTATCGGTTTAGCAGTATCGGACATTCAGGTGTGATTTCTTTATTATTCATTCTGTATTAACAGATCCTGAAAAATACTGTTGTCCATTTACTGTTTTAACATTTTTTACAGCAACTCCAAAAACATGCATCAGTTAGCAGATCTGTTCGGTTAATCAGAGAAATATATATCCTGGAGCTACTGACCCGAAGTAATATTTTATTTTGTGGGCTGGCTTTTTGCATTGCAAATATATTTTCTATAAAAAGGTAAACACAGAAAATCAGAATGATCATATTAATTAAGTAAATTAGGAATATTTTCATTAGTGTTAACTAACATCTTCGTTTGGCAGAGACTTTGTGACATTTTCTCCAATTGATGCATCTGATAATACACTACCATCTGAGCTGAAAAAGAAATTCATCCCCTTTCTATCCTCAAGTTCTTGTTTGCATAAAGGTTCCCTTACAAAGTTACCAAAAACCGCAAACCTACGGGGATTTTCCATCCCTGCTACTGATGATAGTGTTGATAGTTGGGAAAAGTATGTAGAGCGTACTGAAGACAAGTATAATGATCTTTTGTTTTCAATGCAAGAGATAGTCCAGCAAAATCAACTTTTGAAATCCCAATTAAATTACATTACAAATAAACTGAATAGTATTGTGTGATATTTTAGAGACATATTGCTAAGGATGATAAAGTGTTGTGGTATGAAAATGCTTTAAGTAATTGATATGCGGATATGCATTATACACCATATATGTACATAATAAAGATAGTCTTCGCATACAATATGCAATGCAAATGTTACCGGTAAAATCGGTAATAAGGCATTACCGGTAATGCCTAGGCAAAACCGGTAATTTTTCTAAAATTTCAGTTTTTGGGTCAAAACATTAATACAACAAATTTTAAATAAATATTGAATTTACCAGTTTGATTAAGCAGTTAACGGGGAATCAGAAAAGTGTCACCTCAACCTTTTGCTATGAAAAATGGCGACACTACAGTCCTTTAAATTTTAAAATTCAACTGGTTGTAAAATGGCCATTTATCATAGCAGAGGGTTGAAGTGACACTTTTCTGATTCACCGTTACCTGCTTAATCAAACTGGCAAATTCAATATTTATTTAAAATTTGTTGTATTAGTGTTTAGACCCAAAAACTGAAATTACCGTTTTTGTCTAGGCATTACCGGTAATGCCTTATTACCGAGTTTACCGGTAACACAAATACTAATACGTAAGATAATAAATCTCTTAGTTTTTTCTGATTATAAATATATTAACAAACCTTATTATTCGCATTGCATTTAATTACATTACAAAATTGCATTAAACACCTAAATATAATCGTTTACCACAAATCCTTTTACCAAGGGGCAAACTAGCAATACCTACGTAAACAAAATAAAAATGGCAAATCCTGAGTTTGCATGTTGTACATATAATATAAGACCTACATTGTATATATGGAGATATAAGATATATAACACTATTGCAGGTTACAGTTTAACATAAAATAATATTTATGTAGAATGAATTACAAAATATAGAGTATATACGCTATGAATAGTCAAATTTTTGTATATCTCCCAATTGCCAACTATACAACCAACTTATACGTAGCATATTTCAAAATGATTTTCTATTTGGCTGCATTTACTCTACTGTTAAACATTTTACAGTTATGTTACAAAGTAGCTGAATAACACTTTTGTAAATAATTACTTCCCAGGCTTTATAAAGTAGTTTACTGTGTGCGTGGAAATTCTTACTACCATGAAGAAAACCAGGTTATGCTAAGTAAAAGATTCCCTCCAGCTGTCACCGCTTCATTTTCATTAAACAATATCTAAATAAACATGAAATTCGGTATCAGTTGCATAGTGGGAGCCAGGCTTTCTCATAGGTTCCCAGATTACCCTTCTAGCTACAATCCAGTACACACACAAAACGGAACGCCATGCGCCATACCAGTCAGCCAACGGCCAACACAAACACAACAAAACCCACAATCCCAAACCGGCAATATGTTACTTGCTTGTAACGATATTAACAGCTGATAAATTAGTACATAAACTAATTCAAGCATGCTGAATTCAATAGAGAACTCCAAATTTTGAATTTTCTTTTGAAAATGGGGTTCTGGGGAATGGTGACTTGCTAAAATCCACAAAAAAATGAAGAAAATGTAGTCCAAGTCAAAATTTAAAGTTCACTATTGAATTCAGCATGTTTTAATTAGCTTGTTTACCACATTTCATAATTTTAAGACCACAAGTGTGGATTTTGGCAAGTCACCCTTCCCCAGAACCCCTTTTCCAAAAGGAAATTCAAAATTTGGAGTTCACCATTGAATTCAGCATGCTTGAATTAGTTTATATACTAATTTATCAACTGTTAATATCGTTACAAGCAAGTAACATATTGCCGGTTTGGGATTGTGGGTTTTGTTGTGTTTGTGTTGGCCGTTGGCTGACTGGTATGGCGCATGGCGTTCCGTTTTGTGTGTGTACTGGATTGTAGCTAGAAGGGTAATCTGGGAACCTATGAGAAAGCCTGGTGGGAGCTATTAGTTGGACTAGGACTGTTGTCAGTCTACAGAAATCAACATAAATATACAGTATAAATACACTTAATATACTAGTTAAGTAAGTAATTTAGAATATTATAACTTGTAGAGTTAATATTATGACTGATTAATATAATTAGTATACTGTAAAAATGTAATGAGTAAATTCACACTATTTCTATCTAAAACAATAATACCTTAATGTTTCATTAGTCTCATGCTCAATTTTCTTGAAGTATCAAAAAATCATGATCGTTAATAATTTTCTGGTAATTAGCATCTCTCTATAAACTGTATACCTACTACCTACAGGAAAAAACAGCAATCCAATAGTTAATGCAACTTTCTTAAAAAAAATAAGAATAAACACTAACAAGTCATGTAGTAACGTAAATGCTATTTTTCTGTATTACTATAGGTATTTAGTAACATTATGTTTTTTTAAATGTTTCAAAACAAAAATACATAATTTTATCTATTAAAATAAAACTAATTAAATCCTACTAAATAAATAAACACGATAATATTATATTTATTTAATATTTATTACATAGATTCCATTGAAGACTCATTTCGTTACAATATTATTTGGTCTTATTTTGGCTAAACTTTTCCTCGATAATTTGGAAGTTTCCTGTGGAGTATACATATTTTATTTTATGAAGTTTGATGTACATATTGTACCATAATATAACATAACTGTTTTAGTACAGATAGTAAGGTAGGCATAAATTACTATCACTATATTGTAAAGCATTGCATTGATTACCTTTTCTCCATCTTCTCCCCTCTGAGAATTCCATTTGGGTTAAATTGAGTATACGTGATTTTCCCTCTATGTGTGAAGTAATTCGATGTTCATCACATCAGGAACACCGAACTAACACCGGGCCATACCAGACCAACAGACAGCGATTCCAGTGAAAGTCAAATAGTTTAGCTACCCTTTTCAGAAACTTTCACCCTTACTATCATCGAGTACAATGTGCTCAATAAAGAATGGAGCAGAGTAGGAGCATAACAGCTCATTTAATGCAGCAGTAGAGGGTGTCTGTTACTTTGTGATAACTCAAATTGACTCTTGAATGCTTCTAAATAAAGTCTACGCTGTATCTCATCCTCCTTTCCCATTCATAGCTAAATCTCGAGCTTATTTTACAATTCACAGGAAAGAAAATCTCTACTCTGCTATATTTTGCATTGAAAGCTTTCAAAAGCTTCTCTTCGTCAATAGAATTTCTATTCACAGAGATGGGAGATCTAATCTGATTTCTATACACTATACAATACACGTACTCTGTATTCGCACTAAATTCCAATCTAATTAGGATAATAATATTACTAGCAATAGCACAGCCTGCAATAAACAGCTTCTTGCTATAAAATACAGTATGCTACCTTTTACTGTAATAAATATGTATAGATACAATTTACTTACTTAAATTCTATTTTATATGTAGAAACTATAGGAAAAATTTCTTTGAAATTCTGCATTGCAAAATTCACTTACAATTAGAACATGTTTTTAAACTAGCTAAATACAACTACAGTAAAATCTAAATTAGAACTAGTGATCATTGTATCCGTAAAGAGTTTACGAGATACTGATAGAATAATAATACATGTTTGTCATTTTATAGGTTTACAATGAAGTAATAACGAATAGTGAGTTTAGAATTACCAACATGTACTACTATTAAAAATTCTATAAATAGGTATTATGTACCAAATATAATTTATGCAAAATATGCTATTGCGATGTAATAACAATAAACAGCAATAGAAGAATATTAATTACATGTTCTCCTGTCTTGTAGACTTGTCATGTCAAGTATGCTAATATAATAGTATGCTTTTGAGTGGAGTATGGTATGATATTGATATTGTGTGTTATGTAAACTAGAATTGAATATGTATAAGTAGAATAAGATGAGAGATGGATTTGAGTAGCAGACTAACAGCTATCTAAATAGTTACATCAATTCACAATGGATAATTGTACCTATTTCTCATGTTACGTTTTACCTTCTCTGTATTACACTAGTAGGTATATGCCGATCACACAACAAAAGAAATGACTGCTACTACTAAGTGAAGGTACGGAATTATGAATTAGGAATGCCGTATTTTTTGTGTTGATCCCTTGAGGGAAACACACTTTAGTAATGTCCATAAACAGGGTGCAAACTGCAAACATGTATTACGTGAAAAATTCTTTAGTATATAGGTGGAAGAGGTTTGTATCTGTATAATGTATCTAAAATATTAAAATTTTGTAAAATTACAACATAATTTTATTTGTGAATGCACAAATTACAAGTACAAATATATACATCTACAAAAGATAAAAATATGTTCAGAAATCTTTAAAATTCTGCGGCCTATTAGTAGTGGGACGTATTTTGTGAATTATCCAAAGATGTAAGTATCTTCCTTGACTACATCGACAATATAATGTGTATACGTACTATATAATTGCGGGCTCGATTCTTGTCCATTTCTGTATCACAATCTGTGTTCCTGAAGTGACACATGATTTGAAATCTTTAAATGCATAACATAGCGACTATGCAAAAGTATAGTCCCATTAACGAACTTGTAATTCAACGGCCCTAGGAACCTTATACAATGCAACAGGATGGGATATTACTACAGTTTAGAATTTCTTTGATATTGGTTAGATCCATCTAAGGAATATTAATTATTCTTAATATATTAAAGAAATTCTAACTAACTATCTGTAGATATCTGGTACAATACACACATCCATTAAGAGAGAGAGGAATCATTTTTTGTCCACATACGGATTTAATGATAAAAATACGGTAGCTCGTGAATTATATTTCGGTGCGTAGAATAAAGAGAGAATAGTGAGACAGACATCGATGATATTATGAAGGAATCCCATTCAAGCATTCATATCACATCTCCCAGCTGTGCATTTGCATCTGTATTCCACTTACGATGCACGATAATATGAAGCGAGGATTTCCTGAGTTTACTCTCTTTCCTTCTCTTCTCTCTTGAACTCAACTCAACTACAGAAGAATAGACAGGCAGAAGAGAGATCGAGAGACATTCTACAAAACAGACAGACACACGACACGAGGACAGGACACACCAGATGTACACGGAGGAGACACTCAACTCAACTCACTCACTCCGATCCGACTCGTGCTCTTTTATGTCTATCATTTCATATCAAATTGCTACATCATGAAATGAGGAAACTAAATATAGTAAGGATACCAACTCTCAATTCAATACAATCCATCCATATATGCACATACTACATAGAGAGACTAGTTACACATTACACATGCAATGCAATACACTCAACTTAAAGCCAACTCAACATCAAGTCAACCCACTCCTTCTTCGTAGCAGCCACATTCACCGTCTAACATCTAACAGAGGAAATTGAGCAGTTTAAACTTAAATAGTTACTGTTATGGGTTGTTATAGCTTTGACGAAACCAAAACTAACTCAGAAACCAGACGGCAATCCAAAACCAGAGAATACAGCAGACTACAACTATACAATACAGTACACTAGTACAGAGCACAAAACTATTTCTTTCCTACTTTACATACGTTATAACTATCATACTTTACCTTTCTGCGTACAGAAATTCCCTACAAACTACAGTTTACAACTGGCTTGGCTCAAATGGATGGACCCTTCTGTTCTGGCCGTAGTATTATGTTCTTTTTATGCTGTACATACTAAATATTATTATCTTGTAGTCGTAGTCGTAGGTCGTAGTGTTCGTTGCATCTGATAAAGCACTTGCCTTGCCTTGACTTTCTTTATACTTACATAGCTAATATTACGTTGCTTGTTGTGAGTTTCTTCATGTCGTTCGGGAGGTAAGGAGTAAGGAGTAAGTACTAACGCAAGGACACTATTCAAAGGTTTATACCTTTAAACCAGAGCTAAAGCTACTGATGGAATGCAAAATGTTTATGACATAACACAAGAGACGTAAATAAAATATAGTAACCTTCAGCATCTCATCTGTATGTATGTACTAATAGTATTCGGAATATTTTGCATGCATTACTTTTTTATTTTACTAAGTACCTATGTATATTGGGTTATTGCAAGGATTGTATATTAGATATTTAGTTTATTGTACATAAGTATATTATTACATGTAGATACCCAGGAATACTGTGTGGTCTCTGGTGTATTTATTATCTCCATACACCTGCTAGATAGTGTAAGCACATAACTATACACAATACTGCAATGCAATGCGCTCACGTAAAAACTAAGCCTTTTTTGTATCTCATATAAATTTATATACTTGCTGCTGGGTACTATGCTAACTTGTGGGTATGTAATTTTATTAACACGCATGCAATGTTTTTACATATCTAAAAATTTCTCATGTACTTAAAAATGCACAAGACATACAGTAGTACTATTAGTATATTTATGTAAATGAAAGTACCTAAAAAGCTAATATTTTACCTTTAATATACAATCTGTACCTAATACAGCCAGTACTAACACCACTAAAACATTTTCTGATATTACGCAATTGCATCTACCAACACATGCCATACGGTATGTAAATATTTACCTTCTGTCTCAACAATGAATATACGTAAGTGTATATAGTTTTGTTAATATCTTGTTAATTGCTAAGCTTGTTGTAGTCTGGTATTTGCGTACTGACAGATTTTTTTGCTATTACTTTACTGCATTAAAAGTTGAAATATTTAGCATCCTTGCTGACGCACCTGGAGTGAGTTAATTCATCACCTATTATTATGTAGCTCATAATATATTATTACTGGTATAAGTTACATACTATAAGCAAACGCGTTCAAAGATCAGTAGTACTACTAAATATTATATTGTAACATTATTTAGTGTTGGTAGTAATTTGGAATCACTATACCTATACATCATTATAGCAGGTACAGTAAATAGAATTCGTGATTTATTATGGTGCATACCTTGCTTTATATAGTAAATATAGTAGTTCGTAATTCGTAAGTACGGATAACATTGTATGAAAACGTAGAAGGAAGCAATGGAATTGGGTACAAATCTGTTTCTCCATAGGTATCCGTAGTATTTCCCAAACTCTCGGTTCTCATTAAGTAATAATAGAGACTTGACTCGACTGAAAAGGTTTATCGACCCGGAAAAGGAAAGTCTGCATACCTAAGTAAGTAACTAAACCAAAAGAAAGAAAACTGAAGGAAACTAAAGAGAGAACTGATCTGCTTTCTTTTCCTCATTCTTACTCTCATTTGGGTTTGAGTTTTAGGACGAAACTGGTTTGCTACGGCTTAGCTTATGAGAGAATTATCTTTAGGAAATAAGGAAGATATTCCATTGTACTGATATATGTAGTATACCTCCAATAATTTCAGTTCAAACCAAAGTATAACAATGCTACCCAAACCAGCTAACTAACTAATGCAATGCAACTACACGAACAAGGCTTCACTCTTCTAACATTAGATCTGCTCTACTCTGGCAAAATTCAATTCCCTTCTACTAATTGCACTTTTTACTTTCGGATTTTCCCTAAAATATCAGTATTCTCTCCAGATAACAAAGAAAAGAATAGAATGCGAGAAAAGACCTGCTCCGGCTCTGAACATTTTTCTTAGCTAACGAGTTTGGTTTCTATAAGTATTCTATTGCAGTGTACTATTCCTTCACTTGACACTATATAGTCAATATATGTATTCTTTCTTTTTCTCCAGAAGCCGCGTACTTTATGTACAAATAATTGCACCTATCGTAGTTATACTTAATTAATTATGCAATTAATATGCAAAATTATTTGCTTAAAAATATATTACACTTGTATATCAAATAATTTGCCATAAATGCAAAAATTGGCCTTATGACAAATTATTTGCTCAAAAATACAAAACGTGTGCAATACGTATTCAAAAATACGTACACATAGTACTATGACCCAAAATATGCAAACTTCTAAAACTGACAATTTATCACAATACGCACAAAAAAATATTAAATACTTGTCAAAAATTATTGCCCCGAAATTCACTAGTATTTGAACAATGCTAATTATGATTTATGTACTTGGTTTTCGAGAATATGAAAAATATAAGAGGTAAAGTTTCTTTAGATGAAGCTTAAAATACAGACAATTAAATATCGCCATTTTATCTCATTAACACATGGAATTGAAGAATAATATCTGAAAAAATATTACTATAATTTTAATTTGCGTGCATATCCGAGCTCTGATAATAAGTAGTAATAAAGGAAAATGAAAGGGTTAATGATGAGGGACCGACATAGCTTAGCCCGGGTTAAATTCTATCACCTTTATTTGATTTTCTTTTCGTGGAAGCAATTATGCAAAAGAACATTCTCCAGAATTCACATTCCTTGTGTGTTTAATAATGAAGAGTAATATTAAAGCACACAGGCCAAGCCAAGCCAAACGAAGCCAGAGGGAATGCATGCACATCTCAATATTAAGTAAGTAGATGTGATGTGAGTGGAATAGAAAGAGCTTACTTGAATAGACGACTCACATTCACATACACACACACACACATAAGTATTACATTACATTATCATCATCCCTTTTTCTTCTTCCGTTGTGCATTCCGTTCTCTTAGATATTACGGCTTAAGTCTTAATAGTCCATAGTCCTAGTCTTAAGTAAGTAAGTAACATAACATCTTAGTAAGCGAAGGGAAAGCGTGCACTTTGCTACTTATTGTAATAAAGAAGCGGATATTTCATCATAGTTCTTTGACAGTTCAATAAGAACAGTAATCATCTTCACTACCATATAACATATTAAGAGAAAGAGAAGGATGAAAGTAATTTCACCAACTTGCATCTGCTGTCCTAGAAATACAATAGATAAATACTTTCCCCCAAAATACTTAATGAACAAAGAACTGTTTCCAATATCATCTTGTTTTTCTGCCTTATATCCTATATTAAGTATAGAGTTCAGTTCACTTTCATTTCAGTTCAACAAACTTATGCAAGTGCGTTCTGCTATGTTCTTACTCTTCGTAAGTAATTTGTGTTCCTGGAGATTCAATTCTTTTACCATTAGTTTTACACAGAGAAAAATAATTTCTCTTCAACTGAACAGAACTGAATTTAGCTGAGAATCCTACCAATCCAATCCAGCATCATGTCGTGCTATTTCGTATATAACTTGTCAAACTTCCATTCTGTTGCATTGTCTACAAGTCTCTGTAGGAATAATGAGACCTGGCTAAAAGTTTGATTAAATTTCTCAAAGACAAGACATATCCATTAATTTTGTGTAATAAACTACCTATGGTAGTACTCTAGATTCTAGAAGCTCCAGTGAAGGTACGTAGGTACTATTATATTATTAGTGTTAGCATTAGTGCGTTAGAAGAGCAAAATTCTAATTTATTTTTGGAATTTCATTCCTCGGGGCAAATGCCGCAACCGAAATGATTTGCCGTTTGATTAAATGAAGTTAAATGGGATACTAGAGCGTAAAATGTCCAAATGTGAGTTTTTATTACTTCACAATTCACACTAAACTATAATATTTACCTTCTTCAACCCTATTATCTATAGTACCTAAGTCGTAGTCAAGTCTCTTACCAAATTCTACAATGTACTTAAGCCAATAATACAAGCCTTTAGCCAAAATCCACTAAACTTGAAATGAGATATGTATTTCTTGCCCTACTTTACCATTAAACCATTAAACGAATTTCGCACAAATATATAACTCATAGACATACTTTAACTACCTACTTACTAGAGGAGTAAACCGAACCTTTTCACTTAGGTTAAGTCAATTTTTGTTTCGGGTGTCGTTAGTATAAAAATTGTTTTAGAAATGGACAACTTTTTATACTTCCACTTTATACGTTATATTTAATCTGTGTCATTGGCCTTAGAAAATTGTGGTGAGCTTTGCGGAGTAAAAAGATATTGATCAGTTCGTCAAAAATATAATCCCGACAATTTTTAGGGTTCAATTTCGAATAAAATATACAAAATAAACTGGTTATAGCACATTGATTTAATTCAAGAAATTCGTATTGCAAGATATCAATTTTTTAAATTGTGCTCTAAAAACTTTATCCTAATTTTTCCTCAATTATTTTTGAATTAGGGAAAAAGGGTTTAATGGATGAAAATATTACTAGTGGTTTGGGTTATGGTTGAAAATGCTTCCCCGTTTTCTGCTCTAATAACCACCGAGACGAGAGTAATACAGTTTGATCATTACCAACATAGGTAAGACAAGGAAATATAATTAAACATACTTGCGTAATATAGAACAAGAACATCAATATCCCTAATAGTAGTTTGTAATAGTAGTTAGGATAACTTAGAAAGTACAACAGGAGTAGTCATTTGCTTTTAAACCATTACATTACAACATTACACGTAATAAATAATGCAGGTGGACCTCTATGCACTAACTACACTACAGTCATAGTCTCAGTCTACCTCCTTTCTCTATTCTCGGAAATGGCAAACTGGCTTGTTCAGTGCAGTCCCTCTGGATTCTGGATTGAGCTAACTGGATGTATAATATTTACTGCTACTTGTGCAATATAGTCCACTTTCATTTCAGCAAGCCTCTTCTGCTAATGGTGAATGCAATAGATTTTGCTAATAACAACGCAACGTGAACTCAAGTCGTGGAATGGATCTAGCCATGCTGTTTCTATAAATATAATGGGAGGCTAACAAAATACATTCTCTATTCTCTATTCCATATACAGTTTTATTTCATCGAGAGGGAAAGCCATGCCACGGAGCTATGTAGTAGAGATGAAAAATGGACTTGCGTTTCGGAGACAAATTGGAGCAATTTTCTCCGTTAATTGAAAGTCTTTCACCCTCTTTTCACTTCCTCTTTTCAGCCATGTCCTTTCACGGCCCATAATAACAATACATATAATTTGGTACCTAATAGTACTACATACTTATCCTTATCCTTGGCTTGTCATGACTTATATATTCTCGACTCTTTACACACAACAAGCGTGAAACTCAACGAAAACTAAATATATTTTCAAGTGCTAACTGAAAAGATGTTTCAATAATAATATCTGCTTCTTCTGCTATGGCTGGCTGACTTTCTCCTAAAGTATAAGGTGTTCTAGGTAAACAATTGAATTTAACGCGTAAATGATTTCCCTTTACCAGATGCGTCTCAATCTCACTTTCACTTTCAAGCCAAACTGGTTTATTTCACACCCTTTCCATTATTTTATACGCTGTGACCAATTTTCCCTCCCGTGCCGTATTTTCTTAATTAACTCAAACATCAAATATTTATCCTCAATCTAGAGTCTGACTTGATATCTGGGCGTTAATATATTTGAAGTTTTCCTGTACAAATGTATATCACATATTCAATTTTAGCATCTTTATCTTTAACAATTTTTTTTACTCAAATGTATCCTGCAATTTTAGAATATATTTTTTTGCCAAATTATGGTCAAAACAAGTGGTTGTTTCTCCTAATTTCCAGGTAGCTCAGAGATTACAATTTCAAATAATTGAAAAAAAATTTAGAAATCCTATAAAGGTATACCAATGGTTACCCCATGGCGTTTATTGAAAAATATGGTACTATAAAATGCTATTTACATTCAGAATCACGATTTTGTATGTAAAACACCGCGTACAAGACGGTTACTTATATTTTGGCACTTTATTTACATCAAGAAAGGATTCAAATGATCGTATTCCTTAGTGTATAGTATTATTATATTTATGCTTCAACAATGAACTCCCTTCTTTCTCCTTCTCTCAGTAACCTTTTCTATTTTGTGGCAGAAGATATTATTAGCTACCCTTTTACAATGTTGTACAACAAAGTGCAAATACACAATACCTTTCTATTGATATACTTACATCTAAATATTTATTGTATTGTCCCCAAGTTTTTAGCTCCTGCCAACTTACTTTCGGAAGGGAGAATCAAAGGGTTCACTTTATTTATGCTTTGCTCAACAAAAGCCCAACTTCAAATGATTGACAGACTATTTAGTGAGTTTAAAAGCCACAATACAAATACTTTTGTAGCTTTTGATGCTTTCTATTCATAAAGGAAAGAGGATAAAGAAAGAACAGGGGTTGATAAGTATTTGTATGCACAATACATGTATGAATATACAACAAAACCCCTACTTAAAGGTTACTCGAGTATACAAACGTACTTAAGTAACTCAAGTCACTGATAAAAGAATGGCTGACAACTTGCTATCTAGAAGATTGATTTCTAACCGTAAAAAACGTAACGTAGACTTTTTCAGATACTTATGAGCTACTTTTCGCTGTTCGCTCTATTGAGACATAGCAACTGATAGATGTATGTATAGCTACCACAAAAGTAAGTATTTTCATTATAATGAAGGTTACATAACGAATTTTATTCGTTTTAATTAAAAAGTTAGGTAAAGTAACAATTTGTGGAAACGATTTTAAAAGTTTAGGCTGAATTATTATATTTGAGACAAAGTAACTTTTAAAATTAGAGGTAAATAATTGTTTATGAGGTGCCATTAAATATAAGCCTTTTCCATGTACGAGTAGATACTTATCGTTATTAATATTCCCAAAAAGGACAATTTCATTTAAAGATGCTCAGTTAAGTAATTACTTATTATTTATTACCCATACTTCGTTTGCAGTACTAATTTGTTTACTTTTTAACACATTTTCATTTAGAAAATCAATTTTATACATTATTTAACATTTATCTTGCCATCTAAAGATGACAAGCTTCCAACGGTGAAAAATTTCCGTAGCACTAGTCATAACAGTATAAAAAATTGTTGGAGGAGAGTGAAAAAAGAAATAAAGAAAGGGAAGATTAGGCGAGGGAGGATAACTGTATTGGTTGGGATGGGATCGAGGGGAGAAAATCTATAGTGGACACAAATCTTATTTTCGCACGGGTAA
>JAQFYC010005689.1:0-13797 GCA_034694165.1 Tomocerus mixtus
ATAGGGACTAACCAATAAATGGAATCAGCGGGAGTGCATGCCGAATTACAGCAAAGATGTAAGTAATTTCGCTATGGAGGTAGGCCGAAAGATAATAACTGCTAGCTGAGAAGAACAAAACTACTTTTTTAAGCTGGAGAGTCGATAATAAGATAGAAGACATTAGACATGTAGGCACTTGAAATAATGTGTAATACGTTTGTGGATTGGCGTTGCTTGTTTAAGGAGTATTTATCGTTAGCTTAGCTTAGCTCACCTGGCCTGGCCTGGTCTGCTATAGTCTCGACTCGACGCTAGATTAGATTTGCTCTCTGAAGAAATAACATTATGATGTCATTGATGGCAGAAAAACCATACCTTGACCTTCAAAATATGACTTTTCCAATTCGCAAGTGTAGGTGAGCAAGCAACGGAGTGTTAGAGCTGTAACGTGCAAATGTAATGCGTACAGCTATTGTTTATGCACAATAGTACTGTAAAGGCACAACCCAAGACTTGTCTAGCTTACATTACATTATTACTTTATTGTATAACGTACTACAAACAGTAACTTATACGATTTCTTTGCTGGATGAGCAAAATGTAAACATATACGATACTTATATATTTAGCTAGTTTATATTACTTATACTTTTTTTAAATAATGATTGTATAAACATACCTCTACCTATTAACATTATTTTGTTGTTAGTTGGTATACTTTCTGTATACATACATCAGAACGGAATCCGTCCGTCTGTGCATTATTATGCCTATTATTTTTCCAGACTGACGTAACTGACTTTAATACATTCTCATTCTCAGTAAATATATCGTTAGATTTGGTTAGACTAATAGACTGTATAATCCTAACTTGCTAGGTACTAATAATGTACAGCTAAAATGACAATTCTTTTTCATAGAAATCTGCACACACAATACATTGAGAGTCAGAGTGCTCACATTTTTTGGTATTGTGTATTTATTATATTATCCTTATGGGTAGCAGGTATAGGTACAATTTGGTATTAAGGTGTATCAGTTTAGTGTGTTCAATTGAGTTAGTTCACTTTAGTTTCTACAAGGTTAGCAATTATGTTTTTATTATATTCTGCAAAGTCTATATTGTATATTTGATTCTTTGCTCCCGGCACTGTATTTTATTAAATGTCCTACTCTAGCAAAAAACCAAATAATCGTCCCTTATTCAATTCCATATTAGTAATGTAATATATTATAGCCACTATACCTACTGAAAGCTTACCATTGTATTTAAACTTTCTTTTAGTTTACCTGACTTTACTTGACTGGATAAACTTACGTTAGTTTATTTATTTTATAGTTTACATGCCAGGCTAGGCCACATAAAAACCTACAGTGAGCCTAACCTGATTGTTCCAAACCTTTAGTGTCTTTACATAGCTACGGCACACGGACAATGGTAACCTTTACTTTAAGATGTAATTTTCTAGCAAAATAATACAATACTACTGGGATGGGCTTGCCTTTACTTTATTCCATGGTTATTTTACAATTATGTTAACAATAAACGTTAAACAGTAAACTGGGCATCCACTTTACTCTCTTCTCTTCGTTACGTCAGGTGATGTTGTGTAATACATCAATTACCTGCTGCAATAGGCCTTAATAACCGATACTATTCTAATAGACAGGTACGGTAGAAGAAATATCTTCAAATATGCAATATTTTAGAAAGTATATTACCTACTTTCATCCAATTCTTCACCGAAAAGTGTCCTACTCACGTTTTTATATTTTATTGGAGGGCAAACTTTTAGTTGGGAGAAATTAGTGCAATATAAATTTCATAATCGCTGACAATAAAGAACTCTGGCTTAAAAAGTCACCTTTTCTAAAAACTTTTATTGAAACGAATAGTAAAGTGTGGTCGTAAAATTTGAATAAAAATACACGAGAGTTACATATTATCTTAGAATTAATATTTAAAATATCATAAATATTTGCTGAGGGACAAATCATTACATTACAGTATATACATAACTACCCCTAGCTTAATGGTTTTAGCAACATACAGGGTAAACTCATATTTTCATGTAAAACCCTCTATTATTTTAAATTAGATATATTCAAATAGTCAGAAATATCCTAACATTTAATTCTGAAAATAAAAAAAGTTTGAATTCAGGAGAATACTAGCTTGGATTGTAGACATACAGGGAACGCATGAGGTAAAAAAGAAACCCACTGCTAACCTAGCTCCACATACAAAGAGGGAACCATAAATTTGGACTATTTTTGTCTCCTGAAGAAATATTCTTGGAAGATGGAATGAGCCATCGATTTGGTATTGGTATTTGTAGGTATCGTAAAGGAATAAATTTATGGGCCAGCAGACGTGCCTCTTAGAAAAGGGTCGAATGACTGCACCCAGAAGTAAAGTGTTCCGTAGAGCATTCTGTCAAAACTATATTGATTGTCACTAAACTTAAGAAAAAGAGCGATTGGTACGGATGTGCATAGAAAGAGGGATGGATGCATGTACAATATTGAGTGGAGGTATTTCAGTATTTAAGCTGAAGCTAAATGAAAATCATATAAATGTCTTCAAAGAAAAATGCACAAGATATTTATTAGGGAGAAAAGAAAAGCCAAGGCCCGAGGACTTGGAAGTGGACATGTAGTGGGCTCATGCATTTAATTTTGGGAAAGCCTTTCAAAAATAGAAGCAAAGGGTCAAGTTTTGCTGCAGCCCTTTTCTTAGGTCTCCATATGGATGCCTAAGGTGCGGTGTGGCTGATGTGGCCTGGCCTGGCTTAGGTTGCCAGGAGAGGCAAAAGCCCTCTCACAATAATATATGTAGATTTGTGTAGATATGCTTATGTTGTGTTGTGTGGGCAATAGTTTGTAAAAACTGTTATATTTATTCGATTCAAGGGAAGACAAGAGAATACTTTACTACTAAAGATAAGTACTTCCAAACAAAACAGAAGACAGGAAAGGAAGGAGGAATTTAGAATTCATTTGAATTTATTTCCACTACTGTGTCTTTTAGAGTTTAAGTATGATATTTTGATGGAATGCACTGCACACCCTATCCAATCTACAATAGTGTGTGTCTCCATATGTCTCTGTCCTCTAATGTGTGAATTGAACATAAATAGAAATAAACGGACGGACGGGTTGTTCTTGTTGGTGGTATTATTGTATAGAATGGTGGGGCGTTTATTTTCTTCTTTTTCATCTTTAGACACGGTGTACCTACATGAGGTAAATGTGTTCACATTTCCATCCAACTTGGAGAACTAATGAGTCCTATAATAGTGTGTGACCAAGAGAGTGGAGTTTGGCCATTGAACTCTGTCTTTGGTTCTATTTCGAAATGTCTTGGTCTTTCATCCATCCCTCAGCTCCGACGTCGCTGATCCTCTCATGTCAAATCAGTCAAACTTTGTGCATGAATAATGGAGCAAAGTTAACTAAAGCAAAGCTATCGAGTTCTCGTGAATCTTATCCTATCTATAATACTATGCTAAATAAATCATTGGTGCTTAGACACATTATACTATTTCTAGTACCTACAGCTAGGAATATTATTTACGCAGGTACAACAGTGCAATATTTAAAATAGTGCAATATTTAAATCCAAGGGTATATCAATAGAAAGATCAATTGCGATCAATCTACTCAGAGTCCAGGGCATGCTAGGTCAAGTCAATAGAATTAAATCCCTACTTCCCTACTACGTAGTTAAAACTAAAGCTAGCTATTTAATCCTAAAACAATAAGTAAGATTGCTATCCAGTTCTGTCTGGTGTGTTTGGTTTGAAGTGGTTATGTTGTGTTGTCAAGTCAAGGTATGTATGGATATGGGGCTCTTGTTTTTAAAACTAACGGTTCATCCGTCTGTTTGTGCGAGAAACCCTCTCTGGCTCGTCTTCGTCCGTCCATCAGTCCGTCCGTCCGCCTTAATCCCATCGTCAGTTTATTACATACACATACACACATACATACGTATCCACTTCAGTTCAGACAGACACTCTCATACGTGAACCATTTTGAATCGGAAGAAAACTATCTTTCTCATCATGACTTCACATTCACCATCACCATGTAATCTAATGGATTTACCAGAAGACCAGTAGTTGTACTTGTAGTATGTAATGTAATTGTACTTCCATGCATTGCATTGCTAGCAAAATAATATGCTCTGGTTCTCGTCCTGTGCTATGCAATGCAACCATCCGTCCATTCTCACCATCAGTACACTTTCCTGTGTTTGGATTAATAATATAAGAAATATATACATATAAAGGAGTATATTATAATACACGGTGTAAGTATTCAATCTGTCAGTCAGTGCAATGCGGCCAAACCAAGTCCTATCCAACTCATCAAGCAAAACTTGAGTGAGCAGAAAATAATAGGGAGGTGAACAAACTTATGAGGAATATCGTCTTATACTTACCACTTACGTTCTTATAGTTGTTGGTTAGCTACATGCTCATCCCCATTACATATATATATGTATATTTATACCTGGTAAAAGTATAACCATAACCCTTCCTTTCAGCCTAAGCTACAGATATAACATTACATTCTGCATACCTGTAGAAAAAATATTGCATAATACTATTATGCGCATACTACATTTAGCTATGCATTTCAGCTACATTTATGTCTATATATACCATTATCATTACACACAGCAGAATTTATTTTATCACTACCCTACCGTATCTTCATAATAAGTATTAAGTCGGAGTTTTTGCAATTATTTCATTTTCCTCTCGTTCAGGATACATATACATATTCTGTTATGTATTACACGTGATATTTATTACTTATTGCCACCTAGACCTTTACAAATTACTCTTATAACAATTACATTTTATTTTATATCCAATAGGTACCTACTATACCTACCACGCATATTATGTTGTAATTACTGTCTGTGTGAAGTAAATTGCGATTTGCTTGTCTGTTGTACTCTAAAAGACTTTCATTATACATAAAAGCATTATATTATATTGGGACGTGTGTTACGTAAAGACATTTATATAGGGAAATACGAATTTGATGTGCCTTTAGTCTGGGTTGACTTATTATAGCCAAATTAAACGTGTGTTTAAAATGTATCATCAATGGGAAATGGTTTTAGGTATAGTATATATAGTGGTATGTGTTTAGTACATATTATATAACTATGCAATATAAGGATCATGATAAAATATTTACGCACGGAGTTTGCTTATCCAATCGTATTATTTTAATAGTAGTACTTATATCTGAGCTGCTTACCGACTATATCTAAAGCTATAAATTATGTTGTAGCTACTAGTACTAGATGTAGGATGGGGATGCTATACAAATTGCTGATGTTAATGTGATGGTAAAAGCACAATTCCTCTGTTCTCTCATTTAATTTGAAGTTTGCGATATGCTCTACCTCATCTAACAATAAAGTGAGTCTCCTTGTGGAACAAAACAATCCGGAAGTTCCAATTTTACGGAACAATTTTTCTCGTTCCGTTTGCAAAAATCACTGGCTATTTCCAAATGAATGAACTTGGAGTATCTCTCTGTGTAATCCCATATAGTTTCCTTATTCATTGATCTGATCACTATAATATATGTTGATGTAGATCAGATGTGAAAGGAAATAGAAAACATTTTTTTGCTATCATGAAAGCACTCAGCAAAGATAGATTTATAGAATCTATTTTATCCTTCTACTATCAAACATTCAATCACCCAAATATTTTATATTTTTATAAGCGCATCTTTCTGTATAATTTTAGCAAGGCTTTTAGCATTAAAATGCAAATACTGACTGACAGTGAGTCCAAAATGGAGAGTTAGAGTAAGTTTCATAATATAAATAATTACATTTATAGTATATAATTGTATAAGTATTTGTAAGATGAATCTTTTTCCCTTGTTAGAATTACTAAAATTTGTGCATGTACAGTATGTACATTACACTAATATAGGAAAAACCAGCTTATTTTTGATAATAAATTACCTCTGTAAAAGTAGTTTGAGTATTAATAAGGATTTGTCTACAAAGATTCCTTTAAACTTACAATAAGAATGACGGATGTCTAAATACGTAAGTAGAAGTAATGGTCACTAAGCTCCTGTATTACATTACCATTACAATTTATACTATATTATACTGCATTTACTATTCACATAGCCGGGGTGTATTGTTGTATATAGTAGCATAGGCCGAAATAAGAGGACATGAGACATATGGCTACTAAAATGATAATGACTCAACTCTTGATTACCATGAAGGGTAAACTTGACATTTCTAGACAAATATGGCTCTATGGTTTCATCTAAACTTCCTACAACTCCTTTTAAATAAACCAAACCAAGTTCTATTTCAAACAGAAACAGAGAGCATGAATTTTATTTGTACGCACATACCTACATACTATTATTATACAGTACATTACATTATTGTTAGTATTATATTTTACTGCAGTTCACTCCAGAGCAGTGTATAATAATAATATGCTTATAGCTAGCTTCTATAGAGTATAATAGTATTATTGATACAAGACGAATAAATAACATCAACTGTAAAATCCCATTTAAGAAAATTTCTTTGTACTTATGCATGTTCGGTAATTGTAAGTAAACAGGGATGAGTTGTTTAAAGAACGTATTTGTAGCTCTTTGTCCACTCTTTAGAGATAACAGTGTGGGTACTGTTAATTTCATATATAAACACTATTTTCTCTTTTATTACCAAATGAGTCATCACCTTGAAGTTGGAGTTGGACTTCTTTTAAAACAAATACTTATAGATATCACATCAGGTTGCTTTGCGTATGAAAGCATCTACAATAAATATACTGGATTAGTTTACCGTATGCATATCTCTAAATATGACTAGACAGTAATGATAATAAACCGAATTAACGATTCACTGACCAACTATACATGTTTATCTACACATTTGCTTTATCTTTTACTTAACATTAGTTTAACTTACAACTCCAACTGCAATAATGAAGCCACAATCTGGCTGGATTATAGAATAAATTGTGCTCACGAACAAATCCAGATTCATCACTAATCTCCAACGTCCTGGCATAGGCTGCTATGAAATTTCTTCACGAAGGAACAAAGATTTTCATGAGTTTCTTATCATAATCAGGGATACATAAATACATTTAATATATCTTAGGAATTTTATCTATAAACAGCTCATGGGTATTTGGTATTTCCATATTTTATTCCTTTTTGTGCAAAGAACAATGAACATTCCTTATGTGCATGAGTAGAAAACAGATATAATATTGTTACTTAGGTGCCTACAGTAAATAATGTACTTTTTATTCTTGTTCATAAATAAATATTGTAAGCTGAGTATAAAGTAATTCCAGCTGAATGCCTAGTCAACTTAAAATCCTTGAGGAATCGGGCAGCAACTGTATTATCTATGTACATAGATACTTATTACAAAAGAGCAAAAGACGGCTGATTAATAATTCATTCTCCATGCTTTACCGCAATACTGTTGTTGAGCCAAGCATTTGATGTCACGTTCATTTTCAAATCGTGCATAGTGTTATGTTTTCTAATAGCTATCTGTATGTATTAAATACAGGCCCGTAGAATTTTATACTTTGGTATTTGAATTTGCAATATATTATGGTGCCTTACCTTACCTAAGTAGGTTGGGTTGGGTACCGTGCTGTGATCTATGTTTGCAAGAAACATGGACCAGCGTAGGACATTTAAAATTGTTGATTCGATCACAAGTTAGCATTTCTGTTCCAAAATGTACAAGTACATGGTACACACTCAGGACCATGAAGAACCTTGATTTAATGCATTGTAATTTGCGTATTGTTAGTCGTACGCTTACTTACTGTCATTTACTACGTTGATATCCGTAATATTGTTATAAACTAAGCGTAGGTATTTTGTTTGCTGTTGTCTATCCAGTATAAAATACAGATAGTGTAGGTATGCAAAAAAATGTAAATGCATATTGTTAGGAATTGCAAATTGAAAGGGCTTGACTAGACTAACAAAAACTTCCAGATATCGCAAAGCAGATAATCTAATTAGAATTTGCTTGTGAAAATAATAATACGATAGGACGAAGGATACAAATCGCACTATCATACTGCCGAGTTACAAATACCTCGCTAAAGGATCTAAAATAATCTCCATGCATCACTTCACCTCATTCGTGTTCAAATCTCCTGTTTACTATAAATATATGTATTGTAGCCACGTCATTCTATTTAGTATTTCAGACACATAGTATAGAAACTGAGCGTAGAGAGTATTCCTTATTGAAAAGTTACGTACATCTAACAAGCATATCACTTACTTAATACCGTAAGTGTTGTATTTACAAGTACTTATTATTTTAACAGCATACATACGGTATAATATAAATTTTAAGCAGGCAGCTAAAATTTTAACGCAGATGCTAATTACGATTCATGAACAAACGATTAAATTTATGAGACGAGGAAAGACAGTTGTACATTTTATTTATCTAATAATATGTATGTAGTCAGCCATTTTCCCTAAAAATACAAGCAACTAACTAGTTGTGAAGTGAGGACACAAAAAGTGAATCCTATGATAAAATTTATGTCTGCAAAGATTAATAGCGCAAGAGCTCTTTACATTCATTATGTAAGTTTTATCCTTCTTGAATCTCAAGGTATAATAAGTGATCCAATTTAAAGAAATAAAATGTACTAACACTTTTAATTTAAAAATTGAGATATTAAGTACCTGTTGGAATGGTAGGGGTAGTAAGTAGTATGTACACTCCTTCTATCAATATTAATAGTAGTAACTATCTTTGCTCCATTCTACTTCTAAAGGTACATACATACTTATAATAATAATATAACATTCCTGTTCTATCCAAGACATACTTTTAAATAACTGGTAGTGGTATGGTAGTCTATGACGGTTATATTATTATTAAGTATTATATATGTATGTAGTACAGA
This sequence comes from Tomocerus mixtus, assembly GCA_034694165.1. Taxonomy (NCBI): domain Eukaryota; kingdom Metazoa; phylum Arthropoda; class Collembola; order Entomobryomorpha; family Tomoceridae; genus Tomocerus; species Tomocerus mixtus. The sequence continues at coordinate 8,958 of JAQFYC010005689.1, forward strand.
ACAGAGAGGGAAAAAATAGGATAAAGTGAAGTTAGGTATGTTTTCGTTTAGAAACCTTTATAAGAAGTAATAATAACGTAATATCACATAATCATCACAACGCAACAGGTGAACTAAACTAAAAGTTGACGGAGGAAGAAACATTTAATAGTAATACAGATAGAAGGTATGTAGGCAATGCACTGTAATAAAGTATAAGGACTTGCTTATTGTATTTGATGCATCAAGAGGAACATAAGAAAAAGAATGGAGGAATAAATGACGGCAGCTCGAGAGGATGGGGATGTGAGGGTAGCGGAGCTCCGTTGTAATGCACTTGCAAATAATAAACTAGTGTACAGATTCTGTACAACATTCAACATTCAAGTTCTTTGCCAAGTATGAGTGAGTTAGCCTTGTATTACATTAGCTTTAGCTTGAGTTAAGTAGAAGAGTACACATTATTACATTATGCATTAGATTTACAGGTATGGTTGGTTGTTGTGCTAATGTATGTAAGGTAAGGTAAGGAAGGCAGGTAGAGTATCCTCTCTCTTATTTAGTTACATACATACAAATAATACCTGTTGAATGCATGCACTAGTGCACTGTAAAGATTGCATGAAAGACTAGAGCAGAGTTGACTTGACTTGACTTTGGCTAAACCAGAACCAGACGGGACTACGTAATAGTAATCCGTAGTTACTTTAGTTAGTTACAAGTTACAACAACTACAGATACATGACATAACACAACATTGCATAAAATGGTCGCTCGCTCTCGCTCCCTCGGTTTCGTTTCCCTTCGCTGACTTTCCTTTGGCAATGGAGTTTTCTTCGTATAGGCATTTTTCGCATGTTAGTTCCCATATAATGTAGATAAATAGATAGTCTTCACTTCAGACTTAACTTCACTCACGATACATTATATTATATTATGCCCACATAGATATGTACAGTACATTACTATACAAAGTCAAGTCAGTACCTTCAGCAAATATTAAGTACAGTACAGTATCCATCTAATGTATTGTTGCATAAGATATAAGCCTTTGCCTGGCTTTTTGGTTTTGAAGCTATACCATGGAATAATTTTTCTCTGTCGTTAATGCAAGTTATATGTCTTCAACATTCAACTTTACTTTACCATTTACTCAATTGGGTTCGTTCACCCTCTCCGTCGTAGCGGTTAGAGTCAGAAACATGATCGACTACCTACAGTACTATGCTATTGCTATTGCTATTGCTATACTACCTATTTACCTGCCGTATGATCGTGTTGTCATGAGAAATATACAATCCTTCTCATTTTCTACTTTAACTCCCTTTAAGACTATTATTATTATGTCTATTCTTCTTTTTAATACGGTGCCATTTTTATTCTCCCATCTCTTCACTCTTTACGTCCACAAGTTCCTTCCCTATAAATCTACATATACATTTCGACGTTGTCTTAGTCTTTAAACAGGCATTATGCAATGTATGATGTCCAAGACATATTGTAAAAGTATATATGTATTGTAGGACATGTTACTTAACGTACATATATACGCAAGTTAGAAAAGGATTTAAATTCGATGATAAATAGAGTACTTAGGGTTTTATGCATAATATAAGTACATGTTGGAATCTTCAGGTAATACAAATACAATAGTAGTTAGCCATTCCTATGCATTAACTTAACATTAGATCCATTCACGTCCACTCCACTAGCTTTTAAAAGTCCCATTAATGCAAAACGCTGTCGTTATTATATCAAATACAATGATACTAAGACTCTTAATGTAATAAAAATACGTAATAGGTAGTGAACACGCATGAGATCCGTTCCAACTTGAATTCCTGTTGATTAGCTACGTTTTCTGGGCTCAAAACTGAAAATGCTTAACATTACAAAACATACATCATACAATGTAATGTGGTTTTCATCTAGCTTTAGTAGCAATGTAGTGTTTTATATAAAACCAGAAAAGAATTTATATGAGGTAGAAGTTGGAAAGGTATGTATGTATCAATATGAAGGTATCTTTATGTATTTTGTATTGATATCTGTCTGTACTCTGTACCTGATTGTATTGTGGTGTGGTGATGGTGATGTGTAGTGAATGTGGTTACTAGCTAGCGGTAGTATCATCTTATTTTCAAGTTTATTATTACGTGGTAAAGTGGTAAGTAGTATGATCAGCTTCAAAAGAGACAGTTCAGAAAGGGAATCTGTTTCGGTTTCAAAACACTGCTACTCGTACTAAATCTACCCACAGGTTTATGTTTCTTGATTCTTAACAGATAGTGATTGACTAACTCAGCTTTAGAATTTGCATAAAACATCCCATGTATTCTCAAGGCTCCTACGTACATTTACAATATAATATTACTTTTTACATAATACATATTTGTTGTACATTTTCCTATTTAGCAAAATTTAGTGTTGGTTCTATTTCATGGTCGCTCGTCTCACGATCTTTTGTGTAGGAAGAAGTATTTGCCATTTAGTAGTTGAAACTAAATCTAGACTTTGACTAGCAGTTAGACTTACATGACATTCTTACGACGGCACCATAAATTTACATGGATATTCTCTGCAATACAATATAACGTAAACTTATGTAATTATTACAGGCGAGACAATTTCATCTATTCAGTAATAATATAATCATACTATTCAAATTATAGTTGAATGTAATGTATTTGCGTCATATTTTTGGTAATGAATCCCAATATAGCGCTTTCGGCTTATATAGGTGACATAATAATGTGCATCTGTATCTTAATTTATGATGCTCACTGTTTTGAATATGGGATACAATACGATACGATACATTTCTTGCTATTCAATGATCAACTTATTTACAATAAGTTGGAACGGTATTTACATGCAAGCGCTTATGCTGATAATTATGGGCATGTAAAAGATCTGTGCCTATGTACAAGGAAAATAAATGGTTTAAATGTTAATAATGTATGTGGAATAGCATTAGCAATTATATGGAACCTGGTTCTGTTCTTGCTGAGCAATTAGATGTGGTATTTATTAACGCACACCTATATTCTCTATTTAGTATTGGCTTGGAATGAGGTAGGTAAATAGGTAGATAGATTTTGTTTTAAATGTAGCCAAGTGCTGGGCTGTAGAATGGTATGGTGTAATAATATAATTTAAGGTAGGTGTACAAGGAAAATAATACTTATGTGGAGAAACATGGATAAATTCATTAGCATTAATGAGTTTGAGGACTGTCTGTCTTTTTTGTATTTTTATTGTTGTTTTACCTAGTTGCAGATACGTACCGATAGGATTAGCATCTTTGTCTGGATTCTATCGGCAAACTTTATTACCCATGCTAGTGTAGTAAGTGTAGGTACTTATCATATAGTGTGCCATACACATAATAATATTTTTCGTTATATTTTATTATCCTCAATAATAAGTGTTACGTAAATATTTTAGTAGATATGTACGCTTGCAGAGCAAGTAACAATATAAACTAGTCATAAAAAGTCAATTCACAAGAGTCTGGACTGGAAAAGAACTGTATATTTGTAATATTATGAAGAGTATGAGCATTTTGAGTACCCTACTTTTTAGGTAATGATAATAAGCTAGATATCCGTTCTTCTAAACAATGGTGAATCTGTATTTCGTAGTAGAACTCGTACGTGCAAAGAAGTTCGACTATTCAAGTCTAGACTATGCTAGGCTAGGATGAACATATTTATTATGATTATTCTGGTGTATATTTTATATTATACTACTACAATACACTCAAAATCCAGAAATTATTCAGTCAGTTCACTATATTATCATTTCTACCTATACGCTCCACTGTCCATTATTCTTATATTCTTACATAGCATAGCAAAAGTACCTAAAGAACAAACTTCCAGGCCAGACCAGATCATTTACGTATACCCACATAATTCATTCCTACTACAGTATTACACAAAAATCCTCAATCCACTGGCACATTTTCTTTACCACAAAAAAATTCGCATCCGCACCTTTCTAGACTTACAGGGTACATAACATACACAATACACACTCTTATCAATCAAAGCTGGCTGGCCAGAATGTACCGCCGGACCTGGAAAACAGATCATATGAAAATATTGTATGAATCGGCAGAATTTTTTTGTCTTTCTACTCGAACATTAGCAAGTCAATTGTTAGAACTGTATTAATATGAATTCATTACTTTGATAGATTTAGGTAACCCTAGAATTCCAGGAATAATTGTACCTACCTACAAGTACACGCATAATATATCGTGCTTTATATATATGTAGACTAGTAAAATATAGAGCAAACCAACCGTATATATTTGGTAGGTATATATATTCCTAGGTATGCAAAATATTCATCTCTTTTTCCTTGTAGTAGTTATTAAATAAAAACGTAACAGGAATAGTATGTACCTATGTAAGCAAAAGCGTGATTGTTCCAATGATCTTTATTTAAAGGAAGTACCACCACAAGGCTCCGTTTTATTCACAATGACTATTTAATTTAATTGCACCAAGTAAACTAGTTACTTGAATTGAATAGGCAAACAAATGTAAATAGGAGATACAATAATATTACTGTATTGAATTGTATGCGTACATATTGACAAAGGAAGAAAGGCAAAGGAAGGAGATCATTTAGCTGGGAATACAACAGAGAAAGGGAATGAACTACAAATAAACCGTGGTAAATAGTGTACAAAAAGAGCTTGTATTGCTAAATTTTCAAATTAATTGTACTATTTATCATTGTGATGTGATTACCATGGTGGTCTGGTCTTCACGGTCATTGTAGTGATCGATATCTCAAACAGTTTTTGAGCTATGCCGCAACCAGACGGACAGACAGACAGATAGACACA
>JAQFYC010005690.1:0-13794 GCA_034694165.1 Tomocerus mixtus
AATATACGAAAACAGATACGGCGCTGTTTGTAAACCATTTGAACATCTTTCATGGTGGACCAAAAGAAAACTCGCAGCAGTGACAATTTCCTTGATTATGCTTACACTCCTATTAAGTTCACCATTGGGGTATTTCTACTACCGGGCTGCTGAAGACACTGTAACCGTTCGTCTTTTGGTTACCATGCAATTAGTTTGGGTTCCAGGCTTTTTCATTGAAAATATTATTTGCGGGACAACTATTATTTACTGCAACTATACAATTTTCAAACAGGTTGACAAATATTTATATTTTGCTCTGTGGGATTTTAACAAATAATTGTACGCAGATATACTAATAGGTTTTTTTGATGTTTTTGATGTTTGATGTTTTTTTGATGTTTTTGTATTCATTATATTTAGGTTCGGGCGCCTACATTAATGCGCAAAGTATCATCAATGTCAATTAAATCAAATAACCAAACTGTGGCACTAACGGAATTAACAATGCTGATCAGTTTCGTTTATTTGACTTTGCACTTCATCCCTAAATGTTTTTTCATCTTTATTTCATCCATATCCGACACCCCGCATCCTTCCTTATTGTACATATCGATACTGTTTGGACTAAATGCAGCAATCAATTCAATTCTCTACTGTGCAGCTGCAAAGAATATGAGATCAAAATATATGAACGTATTGTGTTGCAAATAAAGATGGAAATACCCAAGTTAAACATTTCGGGATATCTAATATTTTATAACATTTGTAGAATTTTTGTATGACAAAGGTGTTGGCATACTTACTTATGTTTAGATTCCTAGTTGGTCTGCAACATAACATCTATACATACTTTTCAGAAAAATAACCACATGAATAGTTATTTTTTTATAAATTAACACGGACCTAATGCATAATGTATTTCTATTCTTAAATTAATGTCAAACATAATCATACGTATAAAATCTTCACATTTCTAATATGCATTTGTAAGAAATTGTAATCACGAGACAGTTGTACATAATATCTAACGTTAATCCGATTCTATTCTACTATGTAGTGGTTCTGTCCGTTCTGTTTATAATCATCACGCTGACGACAAATTCGACCATGGACCTGGAGATATTAATAATCGTTTTACGTAGACATATTTATAAAATCTTTCAGAAAGGCAATAACGGAACCCACACCAGTTTTTTAAGCATTTGATTCATTACTCACTCAATGTGCACTGGCGCCTCGTAGTGATGCGAAATTTATGACCAAATCTGTGTAGGTACTCATAACCCCTAAATAGGTACAATGACAAAAATCTGGCGCGTGTTCTGACTAACAAACAATGCTGGACATTCACTGGATTCATTGCCAATTTTCTTTGCTTAAAAAACTTATTTACACTTACGCAAAGCAAACTGGCGCCTCAGAAATTATCAAATAAATGTTTTGTATGTATAGTTATGCAGATTAGACTATAACGTCAGGTAAACCATTATGGCGAAGTTGTAACTACATAGTAGCTAAGTGGCTAGTTATCTGGACGCCTTATTTGAATCCTTCATGAATAGGTACGAATTTGAAATGATGATTGCATATTATTCGCATTGTAAAATATGACAGTAAAACGAACAGTAAATGCAAATAATTAAATTAAATACCTAGCGACGTGTATTCCTGAAATTCACCTAACTGCTTGTTTTTTTGCTTTAGTTTCATTTCCGTATAATATTTTAGATATTATGAATATGTAGTACCTGCATCGACTTTAATGAGTAGTATGCTTTGGTACTTATCATATGTTTATGTTCATAATAAATTTTAATTAAAATTGCAGATCAACAATAAGCACACACATATTTATAAATACTATATTGCATAATTGTTTTTACCCAGTGACCCGCAATGGAAAATATAACAGTGATTGGGATCCAAGCTTTATTAACATTAAAAAATAATTCATTGGAAGACGGCGAAAATATTAATGAGTATAAAGCTAATCAATTAAATTACAGTATTGTAATGACAGTTATCGGGACTTTAGGATGTCTATTAAACAATGTGGCATTACAGGTGATAATTAAATCGAAAGTTCCTAGTCCATTAAAACGACTATTGTTGTGTTGACAATAATGAATCTCATCCACTGTTGCTTCCAAAATTCTTCATTGGATATCATATCTTCTGTACATAGTTCCTGTATTGTGGTTGTAAATAAAAACACAATTTTTATAAAATAGACAAAATGGAGAACTTTACAATGGACGGATTTTTCCCAATTTTAGAGTATAATTTAACACAAGAAGAAAACAACTTCACTTTAAAGTATGAAGACATGTCCATACTTTATGACAATCCATTGCACTACAATATTATAATGACTATCATTGGCATTTTTGGATGTGTGTTAAATACAGTGTCGCTTAAAGTGATTCTAAAATCAAAAGTGCCCACCCCATTTAAAACTTTTATGAGTATATTGACTATTACGGATTTTATTCACTGTTGTGGCTTGGCTCCAAAACTCTTCATTGGAAAAGAGCATTTTAAATACGTCGTGTTTTTTCATGCGCTGGAAACTTTTGGTAAGAACAAAAAAATTAAGAAAAATTATTATGATTATTCAAGATATTTTTACACTTAATACAACTTCTCTCTTTACAGGAGGAGGAGGTTCTACTTGGTTTACTGCACTGTTAACATTTGAAAGGTAAATATTTAATGTGGGTTGGAAATATAAAATCATGATTTTACTATACCTTGAAGTTAACTAATTAGAAGATACGTGATCATCACAAGTACTCAAAATTAAAATTAATTATTAAAAATCTCTTAATTTTTTAAATATACAAAAACAGATACGGCGCTGTTTGTAAGCCATTTGAGCATCTTTCGTGGTGGACCAAAAGAAAACTCGCAGCAGTGACAATTTCCTTGATTATCCTTACACTCTTATTAACTTCACCGATGGGGTATTTCTACTACCGGGCTGCTGAAGGCACTGTAACCGTTAGCCTTTTGGTTACCTTGCAATTAGTTTGGGTTCCCGGCTTTTTAATTGAAAATACTGTTTGCGGGACAACAATTATTTACTGCAACTGTAAAATTTTCAAACAGGTCGACAAATATTTATATTTTGCTCTGCGTGATTTTAGCAAATAACTGTGCGCACATATACTAATAGATGACAATTAATATTTTTGTGTTTATTATAGGTCCGGGCGCCTACATTAATGAGCAAAGAATCGACAATGTCAATTAAATCAAATAAACAAATTGTGGCATTAACGAAATTAACAATGCTGGTTAGTTTCGTTTATTTGACTTTGCACTTCATCCCTAAATGTTTTTTCATCGTTATTTCATCCATTCCCGATGAACCTCATCCTTCCTTATTGTACATATCAATACTATTTGGTCTAAATGCAGCAATCAATTCAATTCTCTACTGTGCAGCAGCCAAGAATATGAGATCAAAATATGTGAACGTATTGTGTTGCAAATAAAAATAAAAGATGGAAATGCTCAAGTTAAACAATTCGGGAGATCTAATATTAAATAACATGTGTAGCATTCCTGTATGACAAAGGTGTCGACATAATTACTTAGATTCCTAGTTGTCTGTAACATCTACATGCTTTTCAGAGCAATAACGACATGAATAGTTATGTACTTATAAATTAGCACTGACATAATGCATCCTGTTCTAAAATTAATGTTTAATTAAAAAGTGTCGAATGTATAATAGATTTACTAATTATTGTTTTGTACACAGATATTAGCTATGTACCTATATATTTTAACCTTTTGAAGGGTAGCAGATTTGCAACATTTTGGCATCATTGTGTTCTTGTAATAATGTATTTGAAAGTGATTTTGACTGCCTCCGATTATTTACCGAAGAAATGGCAGGAAAATTATTTAACATCAGCATCCGTGTAAAACCTTCATATTTCCAATATGTATTTGTAAAGAAATTGTAATCGCGAGATACAGAAAAGAAGAAGCCTACCTACTATGTATGGACTGGTTCTGTTTATAATCATCACACTAACGACAAATTCGACCATGGACCTAGAGATATTAATAAATGTTTTACGTGAACATATTTATAAAACCTTTCTAAAGCAATAATGGTACATCCACACCAGTTTTGTAAATATATTATGCATTACGCATATATATTTCGCATAGAAATGCGAAATTTATGGCCAAATCTGTGTAGATACTCATAACCGCTAAGTAGCTACAAGGACAAAAATCTGATGCGTGTTATTTCTGACTAACAATGCTGCCAGATATGACATTTACTAGATTCATTGCCACATCTTCTTTGCTTAGGAAACTTATATTTACACTTACGCAAAGCAAACTGACGCCTCAGATGTCATCAAATGCTTTGCATTTATAGTTATTCAGACTAGACTATACCCTCCGGTAAACCATTATAACTAAGTTGCAACTAGTAGTTATCTGGACACCACATTTGAGTACTTTATGATTATGTACGAATTTAAAATGATGATGGTATATTATTCGCATTGTGAAATAGACAGTAAATGTCAATAATTAAATTAAATGCATATAGCGACGTATAGGCCTGAAATTCACCTAACTGCTTGTTTTTTCTGTAGTTTCATTTCCGTATCTAAAATATTTTAGACATGAGTATGATGTACTTGTATCGGCTTTAATAAGAAATATATTTTGGCATGTATCAAATATTTATGCTCATAATAAATTTTAATTTAAATTCCAAATCAACAGTAAGTATATATATGTACATCTAAATATATTGTAAAGGAAGGAGAAACCGGTATAATTGTGTTTTACCCAGTGACCGCAATGGAAAATATAACAGTGATTGTGATCGATACTTTGTCAATATTAAAAAATAATTCTTCGATAGACGGTGGAAATATTAAAGATTATGAAGATTTATCTATTCTTTTAAGTAATCCATTAAATTACAGTATTGTAATGACAGTGATTGGGATCCTAGGATGTGTATTAAATACTGTGGCATTACAAGTGATAATTAAATCAAAAGTTCCTAGTCCATTTAAATCTACTATGGTTGTGTTGACAATAATGGATCTTATCCACTGTTTCGGGTTACTTCCAAAATTCTTCATTGGATCGGACAAGCCTCATTATGTTTTAATTTCCCACATGTTTGAAAATTTTGGTATGTGGTTTTATTTTTATTTTTACTCAAATTTTAATATTTTACTATTGCAAGTATTATCCAATATTATTTAATACTATTTATCATTTTTTATCTTTGCTAATTATAAACACGTTCCAAAGGTTTAATAATCACTTGCAATTAGGTTTATCGCTTGTCTTTTACTAAATAAATATATATTTCTGTTTTAGGAGGGGAAGGATCTACGTGGTTTACTACTTTACTAACTGTTGAAAGGTATAATCATAATAATAGTAAATCTTTACACCTATTTACTAACTATTATAATGTTACAATTATACTTTATGCTAAAAGTTCCACTTTAATACAAACAAATATGCATAATATTTTTAATTGAAATTTTAGGTACGGAGCTGTGTGTAAGCCATTTGAACATCTTTCCTGGTGGACAAAGCGGAAACTTATCGTTGTAACGACATCGATGATTATTTTTATAACCCTCGCCAACTTGCCTGGATGGTATTTCTACCTCCGCGCTTATGAAGATACAGTAACGCATAAGCTACAATACGGCTTGACCTTTTACTGGCTCATAGGGTACTTGTCTGAAACCATTTTTTGTGGAACAACAATCATTTTCTGCAACTGTGCAATATTCAGAAAGGTTAAATAATATTTATACACACAAGTATCTTTAGTGTTTCCTGTCGTTAGCTTTATTTATTTAATTGTAGTAACATAAAAAATATTTGCTCTTACAATTAGATGCTGAAACCTACCGTAGTGAGAAAGTCATCAAAAAATTCAACAAATCAACCCAACAATCAAACAGCTTCACTAACGAAATTAACAATGCTTGTTTGCTTTGTCTTCTTGAGTTTGCACTTGTTTCCAAAACTACTTTTCACTTTCTTACCATTTATTCTAAATGGCAAACATTCATATCTCTTAGTGTACCCAACTATACTGACTGGGCTCAATGCAGCAATCAATTCTATTGTATACTGTGCAGCGGCTAGAAATATGAGAAAAAAGTATTTCCAAATACTGTGCTGTAAAACTAGATAGATTTTGAAGTAGGTGCAGGAGAAATATTAACAGTAGTCATATAACTTTATAACCGTGGGTATATATAGTATATATATAATATATATATCAGATATACTATATTTAAAAATGCGTGCAGATAACTGAGACAGCACAATATTAATTGTATGAAAACTTAAATAGTATTAAATACTTTATACTTACTTAATACAATGTCATTCATGTGTACTAACCTTTATTTTATTGTTACGGATTTACTGGGCCATATTATATTACATACTAGATACATGTACAATTTCTTAATTTTCTTATTAGCAATAAATAAAATATTTTACATGTCATCATTAACGCATGTTTTTTCTGTCAAGAGTATATAGACTACGGCGACAAGTCAGACCCTTTAAAGAAGACGGGAACAGTGCTAATATTTGCTGGGTAGTTTTCCAGCCACATTGGGCCTTGGTGGTAGAACTCTTCTAAATCAGATAATTCATACCATCGACCCCTTGGTAGGTAGATATTTCGAGAGTTGGCATCTTCTTCCAACACCGGTGCTACCATAATTGTGTCACCCATCATGTACTCTGAAATTCAAGCGGAAATCAAAAGTTATCCTGAAAATTTCTTGTTAGTATAACTGAGATCGATTTAGTTAAAGAGGACTTACGGTCGTCGATGGTGTAGGTGACAACATCGGTTGGGTCTACCCACCACATCGGCCTGTTGATGGGATAACCATTCTGAACACTTTCTTCAGCTGCTGCCAAAATTTCTCCTTCCCAATCTTTACGAATTTGAAGAACGCGCTGGCAAATCTCCACGACCTTCAATTTATATTATGGTTGGTTACATGATGGTTTTCTCAATTTTATGCACATGAACATGCAAAGCAGTAATACTTTTGAAAAGAATATTTGTAAATTGCTAGTTTTCAGAAATCCAAAAGGTGTAACTAATCAAAATCAATTGCTAATATTTAAAGTCTTACCTCCGCGTCATATTCCCAAGGAGCAATTGAGAGCTGAGCAGAAGGCATGAAAATATTTGATTGCATCCACCGAATATACAATTGCCGTGATGGTATTCCTCCGTAAGCATTTCCTCCAATCATATCAGGGAGAATGAAGGGATATCCTTGTATTCCAAAATGTAACAATGTTGGAATCATAGATTTAAGCCCATTGTCATATCCCCAGTGAGAATCTTTGTCCAGCATTCTGACAAACATTGGAAATCTCTACAAAACATAATTTCAAGAGGAATTTATCATTTTCAACCAGCAAAAGCAAACATTACGATAAACATTGACCCTTGACTACTTTTGCTTACCTGTGCCTGTCTGACTGCTCTAACTTCAACCAATCCTCCGAAGGACGCCATAGCTTCAGCAAAAACTTTACTGTACAAATTCGGTTGCAAATCCTTATTTCCTGTTAACAAACTGGAATGGGGCATCCAGTTAGTTTCCCCAGCGTCAAATTTGAAAGAATCAATTCCAAAGTCCTCTCTCAATTTCTCCAGACGAGCAACCCACCAAGTAATAGCTGCCTCGTTCGAAAAATCGATGAGTCCTGCATAACCTGGTTGCCACCAACTTGTTATCCCGGTTTTACCCTTCTCAGTCTTGACGAAGTAACCTGCATTGTGTGCTTCGTTAAAAGAAGGACAATCTGGAAGTAATTAAAAACAATTAATCAATCTTTGAATGCAAAAATGACATCATTAATATTGAGAACTATAGTACTTATCTGAACTTTTAGTCTTACCCATGTTAATAAAAGGATGGACCCAAAGAGTGACTTTAAATCCCAAGTTTTTAATGCTGGTGACCATTCGCCCCACATCGGGGAACTTCTGGGGGTGAAACACCATCTCTCCGTAGCAAGACTCCCAATCGTCATCAATTTCCACGTGAGAACTGTCACCAAACCCTTCCGCGACAATATTCTGGGCATACCCAACAACAATGGACTCATTGACGTCTTTGTGAAACTGGGCCCAAGTTGACCAAAAGGGTTTCAGAAGCATTCCAGTGTCGGGGAGGCCAGTTGGTTTGTCCCAGAATTTTTCTTGCATCAACAAATGAGCTTCCTTCACATTGTCAGCTGTGCACATCGTGTACCGCAGTTTTAGATCACCTGACTTTTCTTTGAAGGGGTAACTCCTTTTAGCAGCTACGCAGAAGTGATTGCTCATATTGTCGTCATCGTTCGTACCTTGAATATAACAAAATATAATTATTATCAATGTCTAGTTGATATTTTCTAGAAAATAAAATAATTAACAATACTGAAAAGGTGTTTTATATTTTAAATTGGAACAAATGTTACTAAATGAGCAACGCAACAAGGGACAAAAAGATGAGAACTTACTGACAAAAAGTGGAATATCCTGATCGACGAAAAGACCAACACCTGAAGATACTAGCCAGTAAGTTTCGCTGACACCACCGTAATCCATATCGGGATTGGCAAAGGAATCAGCTGTTACGAAAGCTGATTGCCTACGCACTTGACCTTCAATAGGCCAATATTGACGTTTTGTTTCTCCTCCACCATACCTGCAAACATTTTCAACCAGTTTTTAAACATTAAGCAGCATTTGAGTAATATTCGTTGTATTTTGTTTAATTCAGCACCGTATTTTAGCAACTACGAAACAATATTAAATATCTAGTATATTATGTAGTTCTACTCTATCTATTGAGTACATTGGATTGTAAGCTTGTACAAATATTAATATATTTTCTACTTACCAGTGATTTTCGATTAGGAAACAATCCCGAAGTTCTTTGGCGTATGGAGAAGTCCATTGGATTGTCGTGCAATCGCCATCTTCCTCAATTGTCAAGTTAGCATAGTCGCTGTAGCCCAAACATCCTTCTCCACAAGAGGTTGGGGCTTGTATCACGGCGGGTAAGTTACCAAGTTGTCCTTTCAGACGAATATCTAAACAATATAATAATCGTAGTAAAAACTGGCTCTTTAAGCAGAAACTTATTATTTCTTTTTTCTATAGCTACAATCTTCGTATATATTATTGAATGGAAAAATTGAGTTACCCCCATTGTTGTGGAAGAGTGAAAAAGATTGACCCCCGGCTATTGGTCCGATGACGACAGAACCAAAGGCCAATTCTGCACAAAGTGTAAGTAATATAATTAGTTGCATTGTCATTTAATTACTGAGTTAAGAATCAGGTCTACCAAACTGGAATAAATACATTTTTAATGTAGAGAACTCATTATCAGCACTTTAAGCAAAAACCTTGTAGTGTAGAACATTAACTGTTAACAGCACTTCAGATACATAAAATACATAATTAATTGGTTAAGTAGGCAGCTGAAAAAATGTTTTATCTGCTTACTGCTTATCTATTGAATACAGTTATGCACAGATTAGTATTTGTTACATAATTAAAAATCAAATTATAAAACATACATACTGTGATTGCAGTGACACGTCAAACTGCAATTACAATGTTACTGTTGACTTTGACTGTATTATGTTGTAGGTGATGTAAATTAAAATGGTATAGCTAATAGCTATTAAGGTATAATTATATGTGAAAATTGCAATAGTTGGTTACAACTACAACCATATCACGAGTAAAGGACCCATGGTCCACAAAGTCTTCCTCAAGAAGGGGAATCTCATAGCGAAGGGGTGCACCAGTCCGAAAAATATCAGTACTGACACTTTGACCTTCAACTGAAAAAACTATTATCCAGGTTAATATTGTACGATATGCTCCCTAAATGGAGTGTGCAAGAACTTTGTATTATATAATTAGTAATTAGGTGTCCCAGGTAATAGCTTTGTCTTTATCGAGTCGAATGCGTAAACGAAATGAGCTCCAACTTTTCTTACGTTTTGAGAAACATTTTGAACGGAATATTAATGTATCGCCGTGTAATTTTGACACTATCTGTTTTATACCTTAATTTAAATTTCTACTGAAAAAAAATAAGTATACCGTTTATTATTAATAAATTGCAATATAGTATTTTAAGTTATAAATGAATATACGTAGATGCATGTGTACTTACCTCTATACCTATTTAACAACTCTAATACAATATATATTCCTTCCAGGCAGACTTTCGCATAGCTAATAGGTAACTGAATAAAAATAAAACACGACATACGAATATGGGCTGCTAAAGGCGATTGACAAGTTTTTACGTAAGTTTGATTAGTTTAAGGCCAAAGAAACAGTTATTTTACACATCTTGATATCTCTAAGCAAGATAAAAGTAGCAAAAGCTCATATCTCAGAGTAAAAATGCTGAGAATATGTAATACTTACAATATTGCTTACACTGTAACTGTAAAGCAGTATATCATTAAATAATACATCGTGCGACAGCTTTACTCGCAAAAAGTTAGACAACTTATGAAAGCGAAAGCAAAAAAATGTAAAATTGTAAAATTATCATCAAAATTTTGAAAAAGTGAATGAAAGAAAAGGTTGAAATTTTTTATTTTAATGAAAATAGATGGAAAATCAAAGATTAGGCTCTCCAAGGGAGCACTTACGGATTTACAATAATTTTGTGTAGCAAAGCAAAAATAAGCAAAGTTGGAAAATCGGGTGATTTTATACCTGTTTTTCAAGTGACTTTTGGGAGTGTACTACTGTGCCCATAAAAATCTCCAACAATAACTTCTGATGCAGATGCAGAAGGTGAGGTCTTTCTATTGATGTAGACTTTAACTTTTCGGATTATGATGATGAGATGCGACAAATTCCTCAATTTGGATGTTATGCACATACATAGTATACTACTTATATTATAAAGATGAGTATTAAAGATAACACTATAATTTTGAATCTACAATAGCTGTTTGCTTCCTCAAAAAATTTAATTTGTTTAATATTGACATACAGACTCTCGTAATATTTCCGGCACATTAATCACACGTCAATTTGCATAGGTTTTCAATTAAAACAGTTAAATAGTGCAATTATTAAAAGCATATCACTATATTACGCAACAATGAAAATTTTTGGTGCAAAGCTTAGGGATTACACAATCATCAGATTGAGTATTACGAAATATTATTGAAATTTATTTGACATAAATCGATAATAGGCTGCTTATAATTACAAAATTGGATTTTAAGTTTAGTTCAAATAATATTGGCAACTTTTTAAATGTACTACACAATATTGGCTGATTTATCAGGAAAACAGACTACCGTAAACTACGTTTTAATTCCCCATGCGCAATAATTCCCCGCTGGGGGTTTATAGTGGTTTTTTGATGGATGCTTTCTGGCACTTAAAACTCTCAAATCCCATGGACTCAATAATTCCCCATACACATATTATCTTTTTGACAAAAAGTTGGCATGATACCACAAATCCCAAGGGGACTTAATACGTAGTTTACGGTACTTCCCCTTCAAAGAATCGAATGGTAGGCAAAGTACCTATCTAATTATAATTTATTATAGGAATTTATCGTCTATCAACTTTAGCCACATTGCCGCCTGCTACATCTTTTTTCTGATTTACTCCAAGGTTTGTCAGTATAGGTTTAGCCTCTTGTACTTTGACAGGAGGTGAAGCATTGCTGCCACCGAGTAGTCCTGTTTCCGGTACCGGACCTCCATGAACCTAGAAGTTATATTAATAAGGGGGTTGCGAATCCACAATGTTATTGAATACATTCCCATTAAATGAAATATTTTCTTTTTGTAACTTACGTGAGATGCAGAGATCAATATTCCAACAGCCATTATGGTCAACAAGTACTTCATTTGGGAAGATTGATTTCTTAGAACTCTCAAACGGTAAAACAAGGAAGGTAATCTACACAGTAGCAAATATATTATTAATATTACTAATTTTATCAAGTAAATGTTGCCAAATTGCATTATAATTCAAAAATGCTGCTAAAATGTTTCAATAATGACATAATAAATATTGTCTATGTAATACAAGCATTTTTTACATACCTTGTACAACTAATAGTCCGCTATTTAACAGAATTTAATTTAACTAGTAATTTATTTTCAACAGCGTTAGGAATTTTATATGGGATGCAGAAATATTTAGCAAAACAAAACTTGTAAAAATGATATTCACGTATTACTTTCCTCTTGATAATAAGCAAAAATAAACCAGGAACAGGTGATACTTTTGTAAAATTCTGAAAAAATTGGCTTAATTGTCCTACCACATTTTTCTGATAGGGGTAATGGCTGCTACTCAGATTGGATAACAGAAACCCATCTAGAAATTTAGAATGAAGAACAAACAATAGAAGTATTTTATTTTCAAGGACATCGGAAATTGGGCTATTCAATTTTATATGCTTGATTGTCAACTTGGAATAATTAAATAATAATAACACGTACTAAAACTTAAATCAGCTTTTGATGCGTCATGAATAAGAAAAACACTTGATTGCGCACTGTTTATGGGGCCATTATATGTAGCATTATTATGTGTACTTAACGATTTGAATTTCAACATTCTCCAATTTAATATTCCTGCCATTTAAAGTATGCTGATTGCGTATTAACAGTTATGCCGCCTTTTCGAGTAAATAATTTCCTGTTTCATTGCGTGACTTACAATATTACAATATTTTAAATATTGTAAATAATGTATTGTTCTGAAATTGATTTGGCTTTACGACCAAGTAATGTCAATCTTTATTCCTGAAAGACGTACAAGGCAAATGAGAAGTGATACTCTGGAAAATTGGTATGCTCTACAGCAAAACTATGTAATTTATGCAGCTACATTTCGCTCATAACGTGTGTTGTTCTCATTTTATAGATTCCATAAAGGATTCTTAAAAATTTCTTGTTTATGTCAATGGGTTTGTTGTATTACGTTATAGATAAAGTGAGCTGAAAGCTAGTAAATAGTGCATATAGATACCTAATACAATTATTGCAAGACGAGTAGTATTAGTAAAGCAAGTTGTTTATAGTTTTTCCCAGAACCTAAAATGTCTCGAATAAAGCAAAGCTTGTTAATGTGATATCGTTATCGTTACAACAGTATTGCACATCAGTAACGAGTTCATTTAAATCCTGTTCGGAACATTTATCATCGCTTTTCCGTTCTCACGACGAAGAAAAACTCACTTGGACTATTTTCCACTTTAGACAAAATTTAAAAAAATAAAGATAAATCTAACATGCACCTTGAAAGCCATGTAGCATTTATTGATTAGTTTAATCCTGCTATATTAGAGAAAAATAGGTAAGTCTGAATGTCTGAATAAGTTTGTTTTGTAGAGATCTCGGTATCAGGGATATCAGTAACGAGTTCATTTAAATCCTGTTCGGAACATTTATTATCACTTTAATATTCCGTTCTCACGACGAAGAAAAACCCACCTGGATTATTTTCCATTTTAGAAAAAAATTGAAAAAATAAAGATAAATCTAACATGCACCTTAACATTGAAAGCCATTGTATCATTTATTGATTAGTTTAGTCCTGCTATCAGTATTAGAGAAAAATAGATAAGTCTGAATAAGTTTGTTCTGTTGAGATCTCATACATATATACCGAACATAATATTGTTGTACGTAAAATATTAAGGCTAAATGTGAAACGAAAGGTTATTAATAAGATAGCAATATGGAACGAAAGGAATG
>JAQFYC010005691.1:0-13792 GCA_034694165.1 Tomocerus mixtus
TTTGACCCAAAAACTGAAATTACCGTTTTTGCCTAGGCATTACCGGTAATGCCTTATTACCGATTTTCCCGGTAACATATACATTTTCTGCCCGACTGCCTGTGATGTCAGAATTCAATACTAAATGCATCTAGTATGCCTTTTAAAAGTAAACCATTCTCATTAGCAATTCTGGTACTTTAATTAGTGACACTACACAAGTAAAAGATTTATTCGGTCCTTTTATCCCGACACAAACTATTTTTTTTACTTTTTGTTCATCATTAGCAGAGTAACCAGGCAAATTAGCATTCTTTCATAGAAATCGAATATTCTCTCATACCTAACCGTTCTAATTGGACCGAGTTGTATTCCATACGCTGTTAGGGCCCCCAATCGTCTTCGGTTGATGTTGATAGAATCCTTCGGGTTTTTATGCTCCAATTTCAGTCTAGTTAGCGCACAATTCGAATTTTTCCAGCAGATTGCAAACTCTACTAACCAGATCGTCATAGCAATAAATAGGACAATACTGAAGGTTAATACAATTAGCAGCGTATACAAATCAGTTGAGATTACATTAGAAAGCCGAATGCAGCAAAATAGTCCAAGAATAACCAAAAATGAGATCAGAGTTATCATAATTGGCAGCCATACTGAAATTAAACTTTTATTAAACATAGTGTTTAATATCCGTAATGTATTGTACAATGATATTTTGTATTCCACGCTGCCGCTGGATAAACTGTAAAAAGTGAACCATTTATTAATTTGGTAATGTTATAAGCACTGTTTGCTACACTGCGGAATACTCATACTGGTATTCAGTAATGTATGCAAGGTTCCTATTCTTCAAAAGGAACTTTATATTTAAATATTTAAATAATAAATCTTGAAATAAGCCGCAATTGACCATGCATACTTTTTATTTATCAAATAATATATAATCTGTCCATTACTCTGGTAAGTATTTTTATAAATTGGGTTACCTGTTGTGTTTCTGTGAATAGAAATCCATAATTTGGTATATTAGAATGTAGGTGTAGATTGTAGATAAACGCAACTGAATAAGCTATCATGACATCATTTCCGATCTGGAACACCAGTAGGGCATAACGAGCAACCGAATTATTATTCCTGTTGGGAAATGTGAAATCAGCCAAAATATCAAAATATGATTTCCCCTTAGAACTGTTTTCATCATTATTAGAATGGCAGCCGCCGCGGTGTATGCTATAGGTGACATACATTTGAATATCAAAACTTTTAGTCCCTTTTCAACAGTGGTGGGTGCTATCTTCTGTATTCCACCTTTATAGGATAAAATGATATTTAGAAATATGGTGATGTACAATAATTGCAATTAATAATCAAAAGTATCTTACTATTTTCATGTTTTCACTGTAAATGTAAACAGTTGAGAAGAGTAAATCCATTCTGGTATACTTTTGTGACCTCCTTGTACAACATTAATATTTCAAATAGAAGGAAAAGCAAATTAAGAGCTTGTGCGAATTTAAGAACTTTTTGCGATTTTGCAACTGAGAACTTTTTGTTAGAATTGTCCCAATAAAATGGCAATAATGCAAACAAATATCCGATATTAACATGGAAACCAACCCATTGAAAACTTTCTTTGTCTTGAAAATTAATTAAGATTGAATGGTATAACGAATTCAGTTTATTTTTTCCAAAAAAATGGCCAATTGAAATACAGTACGAGGACATTATTTTGGCTACGACCATAATACTGGAGACATTTTGTACTTAGTCATTATATGAACGCTGCGTGACTGTCCACGCATTGACTCGCGGAAAAGCTACATGAAATTGACCAGAAGTCATTGGGTTCCCTTTTGCTTCCTTATTCGCTTTGCCCTTAAATACGATAACGTATCGTATTCTTTACAACGTAAACTCTATTTAGTTTTAATGTCTGTGTTCTGTATCTTACGTCCTCAGGGCTAAGCAGTTACTGTTCAATATCAATACTATTTAATACTCTTAATATAAACTCAACACAACAGACGTTATTTGCTCTAAGAGCTCTAAGAGTGAGTTTTACGCTTTTTAACAGTTAAACTTTTTAAATTCCGTTTTCAGAATTAGTGTAAATCTTTAAGAATAATTTAATTTACTAACAGTAATAATTTTTTCAGTTTTATTTAATTTTAATTACAATAATCTATTTCCTTACACCAGTATTTACTTTGGGATTATTACTATAAATTACTGTAACGTACACCTACTGCGTACTAGGTAAGTAGTATGTGATCTTCAAACCAACTGAACTACTAGCAGAAGGATTACCCTCTATACTAGAATAACTTAAACTTATATTGAACTATTTGAGTTACTATTCATGAATTATTAAATTTTAAATAAATTTTTATTAATTTTAACATTTCTGAAGATTTTTTATTTGGTCTATTTATGAATACTTTAGGGAAGCTGTTATGCACAATGCATTCGCTTTTCGGAGCGTCGAGTGTGCCAAAAATCCCATCTGCCGGACATGCCTGACGAGACTCTTTTCTGGTATGCCCGAATTGCCGGAAATCAAGAGCTGCAATATTGATTCCTTTGTTCTAAATGTATTTCCGGCAAATCCAATCTTGTGGAAATCTAGCTTGTAATATTACCATGAAAAATTTTCAAGGTTATTTATTCATGAAAACCCATCACTTGTTTTACAATACTTTCTATTACAATAGGATTAGGTATTTGCAGAATAAAATCTGCATTCTGCGCAATGGAAATATTTTCTTGAGAAATATTTTGGAAGTAGCTTTGAAAGACATCAAAATAGTCCTTTAATTAATATCTGTATTCATAACTAATGTGAAAATTGTTGTTTTATCTGTCATTGTGGAGTTAAGCACGGTCTTTTATTGATTTATTTTATGTAGGGCAATAGTAATCTATGTCTTAAAATAACAATGACAGGAAGCCTCTTTGACGGCCTGGTATAAAATTACTAATTTTATATTATATTGAAAAAGCTTTTTATTGATGAAAAGACACTTTACATTGATAAGAATGCTTTGACATATAGTGGATGGAATATATTACTGCATATTATTACCGGCTACTGTTATTTCAGATTCAGATAAATATAGATAAATAGTTCGAATTTATTCAAATGCCAATAATTAATTGCATTTTCTGTACTGTTTTTTCAGATTTTACAAGATAACATTTAATTGCATGTTTTACATTACATGATAACTTAGCGCTAAATTATTTATAAAAGTTATAATGAATATTGCTTTATTGTTCATATAATAAGTATA
The DNA here is from genome assembly GCA_034694165.1 of Tomocerus mixtus. Taxonomy (NCBI): domain Eukaryota; kingdom Metazoa; phylum Arthropoda; class Collembola; order Entomobryomorpha; family Tomoceridae; genus Tomocerus; species Tomocerus mixtus. Next base: position 3,273 of record JAQFYC010005691.1, read on the forward strand.
AGATATTAGTGTAATATTAGATAGTAGATATATAACACATATATAGGTATTATGGGTACATAACACATAATAAGCAGCTTTTGTTCAATTATTACTTATAAAATCATTAATCCTTCATAATGTCTTTTTTACTTAATAAGCCCCTAGTTTACGTTAGCTTATTGTTCTATTCTAACTCCAATTATGTAAATATAGCTAGTTTTTTGATGAAATACATTTTCTACTTCTTGTATTAAATAATTAGTGCAACTAATGGTATCCTAATGTTTTCCTAATGATAAATACTTTTTCTTGTTTGTACAGAAGTTATTTGGTGTACTCCTTTTAGAAACCTATTTTAGCAAAGATATTAGATTTCGTCGCATATTCAACTTGTTTCCTTACAGCAATATCTGGAAGAGGTATAATTTCATCCGCATCGGGAATACACCTCTTAATTTTTTTGCTTAGAGGGCAAAACTTATCGGAATCTTGTCCTTTCATTTGAAATACTGGCAAAGAGGAAAAGAAATATTCTATTCCCCCATCTTTTGTGTAAATATCTCTGAAGGAGTGTAACAATGAATTGTGCCCTTCTTCACTAATCCTCTTTCTGAATTGTGCAAAGTCAACCAATTTCATTGGGTATCCGAATTCAGCTGAGACTTTTAAAAATACATCTTTGTTACCTCCATGAGGGTTAGCAATGTTATAGACTCCAAGTTCGCTGTTGTCACTGAAAAATATTCCTACCGTAAGTTCAGCGGATGTGTCTACAGGCAAAGTGACAATGCCCTGGGGAAGAATGGGGTAAAGACCTAATTTCATGCAAGAAAGAACGAATAGCATGAAATGATTGGACTCCATGAAAAACATTCCAGACTTACTATTGCCACTGATAATCGGGTATCTTATAACTTGACAGGGAATACCTCTTTCAATAGCAGTTGCCATTAATTTCTCACACACAAATTTCGAAATTGAGTATCCCATGATCAAACCCTCTCCTACATTATCAGATTCCGGCAGAAGTTCGCTCATAGATCCATCATCGCCAGTTCTGTTGACCGCAACAAACGAGGAAGCGTACAGAACACGTTTGGTTCTTCCCTCCACGGCGAATTCTAATATTTTCTTTGTTCCAAAAACGTTGATATATCTCAAATCTACCTTGGTTTCATGCTTGACCCTTTGGTACTTTTCTAAATGGTTAGATTTTACAGCCAAATGCCATACAGCATCGATTTTTTCGGTCAGAAATTTGTATGTAGTTTCTGGGAGACCGAAATTATCTTCCGCAAGACTACCAGCTAACGCCACAATATTATTGCGGAACAATTGCAAATTATTTTTCTTTAGGGTGTTATTTAACCGAATTTCGGCTGCTTCATTGGATTTAGCCCGAACCAAACAGTAAACAGTAAGGTTGTCTCTTTTCGACATCTCGTGCAAAAGATACGGTCCCAATTGGCCAGTTACTCCCGTTATAAGAATATTTCTTACTTCTGAACTCTTGGGATATTCCCCATTGCTTTTAATGTGCAATGGCAACTTAGAATCCTCTTCGATCAAAGATCTCAATTCCGATTCGTCGAAATCTGCTGAAAATGGTCCATTGGGCTCCGGAATTGCTACAGTGGCATTTTCATTACTCTGTCCCTGTCCAGGAATTACAATATCGCATATCAACCCTGCTAAATATTGACTAAGACTCATTGTTGTCGGATTATCAGTAAGAGAAGTTGTATTAAGGGTCAACTTCTTGCCAAACAAAGATTGCAAATTATTCCGCAACTCAACAGCCATCAAAGAATCCATTCCCATTTCAGAAAAATTTTGGTATTCGTCAATTGATTCAGAGTCGGGTAGTTTTAGTACTTCACGGACAATTGACTCGACCTGGGTCTTTATATATCTAACCCTTTCATCCACCTGTTGATTAATATTGATACCCTTCCAGAAAACATCACTTCCCATTGTAATCTCCGAACTAGCTACATTATCTTTAACTAAATCCCCAACAACTTTAGATAAATGTGGCATGATTTTCTTCAATGCTGCAAAATCGACTTCTGCTATTGTTGTTTGCGTTTCGTGGGATTCTAATACAACTTTCAAAGCGGCTAGGCCTTGGCTGGGAGAAAACGGTTTTATACCAAAGGCTCCTTCCCCTCCTACGGCTAAATTCATAGCTACGCCAACTTCGGACCATGCACCGAAATTAATTGTTTGTGCTGGAAGGCCAAGACCATTGCGATAAAAAGCAAGGGCGTCCAAGAAAGAATTCGCCGCTGCGTGATTGCTTTGTCCGATTGGCCCTACTTCTGCAGCTATGGAGGAAAACAGTACAAAATGCTCCAAATTCATTTCCTTCGTTAACAAATGCAAATTCCAACCACCTTTAACTTTAGCATTAAATGCTGTTTCAAATTTCTCCCAAGTTTGGTTTGAAAGAGTTCCGTCTGAAATTGTTCCAGCTGCGTGCATTATTCCCCGAACAGGTGGATAATTATTTTTCAGAATTTGCAACATATTCTCCACTTGGGAATATTCACCCACATCCGCTTGTAAAGGAATGACACAAGCCCCGTTACTATTTAGCATTTTAATTACGTTTGAACTACTTGTGTCGGGAAGTCTTCTTCCTACAACTGCGATATATTTCCCACCCAGTTTTACCATCCATTTAGCTACTTCCATACCTATTCCACCCAAACCACCGGTAATTATATAAGTACTTTCATCGTTGAATAATAATTCGGAAGGGAGAATCTTTCCCCTACTTATTTTAATATCCGGCATGGCTACAACAATTTTTCCTATGTGATGGGCTTTCTGGAAGAAATTAAAAGCCTCCCGAGTTTGACACAATTCAAATCGTGTGTAAGGCAAAGGCTTTATGATTCCTTTATGAAGACCTTCCTCCATTTGTTCTACTAAATGTTTCATTGTACTTGGATGAGCCTTTTCCAAATCTACTATCCAATATTTTACATCCTTGCGGAGATTAGTAACCTCTTCGGGTTGCCAAATATTTATCTTACTCATTTCAACGAATCGTGCATTTGGTTTACAAACCCGTAATGAAGTTTCTTTGAAGTTAGGCCCCGTTAGAGAGTTCAGGACTACATCTACCCCTGCCCCATTAGTTACCTTCAGGATATCATCTCCATAACTTGTGTTTCTTGAATGGAAAACATATTTGATACCCAGGGTTTTTAAATAGTTACGTTTCCGCTTGCTACCTGCTGTGGCTATGATGGTAGCCCCTATATCTTGTGCAATTTGTATTGCTACTAAGCCAACTCCTCCTGAAGCCACGTGTATTAAAATAACATCGGACTTTGTCAGTTCAGCAATATCAATAAGACAATGATGAGCTGTCAGAAAAACAGATGGTAAGCAGCAGGCTTCGTGAAAGGTTAAACTGCTTGGTTTATGTGCGATCATATGGGATGATACGACTGCATGGCTGGAAAAGCATCCTGTAGGACAAACCCCGAATACTTTATCGCCCACTTTAAAATTCTTGACAGAACTGCCAACCTCCGTGATTATTCCAGAGAAATCTGTTCCAACTGCCGTCTCGTAAACGGACTTGAACATATCCGGTTTTAAAATTATGAAGAGATCTCGGAAGTTAAGCGCTGTACCTTGAACACACACTTCGACATCTTCCCCTCCGAGAAGAACTTTGGATGCGGGTCCCAAAGTTAGATCCGAAACCTTGTGATTACTGGGTAATACCAATTGGAAGCGTTCTGTATTTGGGAGGGTTAGTGGAACAGGTTGTTCCACTGCTGCAAATCGAAGTGTAAATCGTTTACGACCTCTGTAGGCAATTTGGAAATTTTGGTCTGAGTTCCAAATCTCATTAAGAACCTCTTTCGCTGCTAAATCTTGCTCTAGTTCTGCAGGATCAATATCTATCATTTTGCAACTAAGGAGTGGCTGTTCGCACATAATCGTACGAGATAACCCCCACAAAGTGCTTCCTGCTATGTTGCCTACATCCTGATCCCCGATGTGTACTACACCTTGGGTAACTACTAATAATTTCGGTAGTACCTTTATTTCTGTGGATAAAATAAACTGGGACAAGTACACTAAAGGTTCGCAAATGGTCTTTTGATTCATATCATCTCCTTGTGCTATACCCCAAAGATAAGCTATTCCATCTACAGCTCCTAGTCCAGAAATATTTTTCATCAGTTTCAGAATATCATCTTTGTTTAAAGGATTAATTTTATATTGAAAATAGTCAACCATTTCTTCATATTTTTCTCCTTTAATTACTGTGATTACTCTTTTGCCAATGTTTGTTAAATATCCAGACAAATACTTGGAAAAGATACAACTACTGTTAGTAAATACTATCCAAGTGTTTTTGCTATTTGTATTTTTTCCAGATCGATATTCTTCGATAAGAGAATTTTCAGAGGTTCGAGATACGATAACACTCCCACGATCTCCAGACGACTGTAACAAAGTAATGTCTTTGAAACCATTCGTAAGAATAAGATTTTTCCACTTTTTGGCATTAATTAAAGCATGATGAGGTCGCAAATCAAAATCTTTGAAGCGCCAGTACCCGTCTATTAAACCGAAAGTGATATCCAGGATTCTTAAAGATTTTGTCGTTTCAAACAAGATAAATAGTCCAGAAGGTACTAAAAGTTGTCGAATATTAAAAACGGAATCTTGTAGAGATTGTGTCGCATGAAGTACATTTGCAGCAATAATGACGTCAAAATAGTGAGGAGAGAATCCTTGAGACTGTGGATCGTCTTCAATATTTAGAAGTTTGTATTCCACACTTCGATGCTCATCTGAAAACCTTGTTTTAGCTTTTGACAGAAATACAGTAGAAATGTCTGTGAATGTATATTGGAATTTAATCCCATTTTTGGAAAGCATTTTCAACACGTAATTGGTTGTACTTCCAGTCCCAGCTCCAATCTCAAGAATTCTCACAATTCCACTCGAACCAGAAAAGCTTTTTTCAATTGTTTTGGAAATAATTTCGTTCGACCTATTACACAAGCCAGTATCTCTGTAAAATATTTCTGCGTGCGTGTCCTTATCGTTTTCTGGAAACAAAACAGCCAAGGGCGATTCCTTGCCTAGCAAAAACTTTGACAGTTTCTCACCACATTCATTAACCAACCCTGCAACAACAAAATCTCCAACTTCATGATTTCCGTATCCAACCTTCGACTGATTTCTATATCGCTCTATCGCATCTGATTCTTTTGGAATTGAAATCACCTCCCAATATCTAATAGAATCTGTACTGCTACATTGGAGTTCTTTCATAATTCCTTCTTCACACAAAATTGTGAATAGGTGCTCTAATAATTTGTGGTGCTGAGGATGAATCCTATATTTGCTGAGGAAATCCAAGGAAGTGATTTTTTCTCCAACTTTTATTTTCCAGCCAATTTGTGAAAAAGCTTTCAAAATATATTGGTAGCAGACTTCATCAATGATGTGCATGAATTGCTCGTCTATTTTTTCAAATTTTTCCATTTCTTGAAGATCACTCCGTAAATCTTGTTTAATACGATTTAAAGAAGGACTCGTGGAGAAATCAACTCTGGAATTAAACGGTCCACCAATATTAGCCCAGACTTCCTGGTACATACCAGGTAGGGATTTCTTTTGCATATTCAAAACATTCAAAAACGAGTGCAATGTTGTAGGAACCGTTTGAATCCCTTGCATACTTGCCAATAGTGTGCCTTGCTCATCGTATAGCTTTACCGAAGTCCCATGCTCTAATTTAACATGGGCAAACAATTTAGCTCCTTGTACCCTTCCAGTTACAACAAATGTGTCAATGCCAATTGGTAACTGCAAAATCTTTCTGTCAGGGTCCGAATTTAAGGCGATGGATTGAATTAAAGCATCAATAATAACGGGGTGACAAATATATGATTGCGTTTCAAGCTTTTCTCCAGTTGGAATCTCTGCTAATATTTCCTTGGCATTCTTCCAGAAACTTTTGATACTTTTGAATTTATTCCCGAAATTCAAACCAACATGACTGAGCATTTTATACATTTCATCAGTAGAAATTTCCACAGTACGTTTTTTAATTTGTGCTAAATCTAACTTATCTTCAACAGGTTTTGCAACGTGAGGAGAAAAGTCCCCACTTGCGTGCTGAATCCATGTAATATTTCCACTTTCATCTCGTTTTTTCCGGGAAACTGAAACATGGAACAATGCTGTCTCATTTTTCATGGAAACAATTACTTGAGTTTCACAAGGCTCTTCGGGAATTAATTCCAAAGGAGTAGTTATCTTAAAATCTTGAACAAGTATAGATGTAACAGGCTGTAAGAGAATATCAGTGGACACACTAGTAGCAGCATGACCACCCGCAAGAATCATTTCTAGAAACCCAGCTCCGGGCATTACAATTTTTGGCCCTACTTTATGATCCACCATGTAGGAAACATTTTTCAAATCGATGCTACTCTGGAAAATAACATCTGAGCTTGCTGTTGGAATATTCCTACCTAACAATGGATGTAAAAGTTTACAATTTACATCCACATTTAGATTATCCACAATTTTGCTCTCTAACCAATATTTCTCCCTTTGAAATGGATAATTTGGCAAAATAACTTTTTCTCTGTTGTAATAGCCATCAAAATTTGGCCAATTTATGTCAAAACCATTGACATACAATTTCGTCAATGTTTGCATAATTGTTGCCCATTCGGTTTCATTTCTCCTAATAGAAGGTAGCCAAAGGTACTGATGGAAATTTTCCACATTATTGTTCATTGCCAATGCCAATAAAATCGGATGCGCCCCAATTTCGATGAAAACAGAACAACCTTCCTCAAAAGCAGTTTTGATTCCCTTTTGAAAGTTGACACTTTCCCTAGCATGGTTCTGCCAATAAGTGCTGTCAAGTCGCTCCTCCATAATTTTGCCCATTGTTCCAGATATATATTTACATTTTGAATCCCTATTGCAAACCTTAGCAGCTACTGCTCCATATTCCTTCAGAATTGCATCCATATCTCTAGAGTGGAATGCCTGTGTAGAAGCAATGGCTTGAATTCTTATATTTTTCGATAAACAAAAATGTTCAAAAGATGCGATAGCAGCACTTCTTCCAGCAACTACAATTTCCTCATTCGAGTTGATTACAGCGATATCAATCCACAAGTTAGGGTGCAATTTTGTAAATTCCTGGATCAGCTTTTCAACTATTGGCAAATCGCATCTAACTGCCAGCATACTCCCACTGGGAAGCTTATTTACAAGTCTACTGCGAGTAGACACCAATTTAATCGCATCTTCGAAAGTCAAAATGCCCGCGGCAACTGCAGCCACAAACTCCCCCAAACTATGTCCCAAAACGTAATCAGGAACAACTCCGAAGTGTTCCCACAATTTCAGAAGACAATATTCAATGCAAAATATTCCAGTTTGGCTAAAAATTGATTGGTCCAAGTTTTTCCTCCCTTCCCCCCACATCGCCTCCATTATTTCAATACCATCATTTCGAAGTAGGGCGGAGCATTTGTCCATATTTTGCCTAAATAGGGGATGACTATCATATAATGCTTTTCCCATTCCAACATATTGCGAACCTTGTCCCGTAAATAGAAAAATCACCCTCGGTTTAACTTCATAGCTTTTACCATTTACAGGTTTCTTGGATAACTTTGAGGAAATTTCCTCTGCATCTTTACCATACACAGCCAGTCTGTGTTTGAATTGAGCTCGACCCGTGTTTGCTGTGTAACATACATTTTCAATTGCCAAATCATCAGAATTCTCTCTTAGATAAATTTGATACCTTGTAACAAGCTCATTCAAGGCAACCTCGGATTTTGCAGACAAAGTAAGGATATGCAATGGTCTTTCCATGGTTGGGAACGGATTTAACCTTTTTTCGGGTTGGGGCGCCTCCTGTACAAGTAAATGTACATTTGCACCGCTAATGCCAAAACTGCTCACTCCTGCTAAACGTTTTCGACCGTTTTTGGATTCCCACGGGACAGGTTCCAGATTAATTAGGGCGGGCACAACCCCCAAATCTATTTTCGGATTCAATGACTCCAGATTCCTATGAGGTGGGATAACTTTCTTGTTCAAAGACAAAACCACTTTAATTAAGCCAGCTAATCCGGCGCAAGATTCGGTGTGCCCAATGTTGGTTTTCACCGAGCCAATATACAGAGGGGCATACCTGTCTCCGCTATAAGCAGCTGAAATTGCTGATACTTCTATTGGATCCCCAACTATGGTACCTGTCCCATGAGCCTCAACATAACTTACATCCTTTGGGGCTACACCAGATTTTTCAAGTGCATTTCTAATCGATAAAAGTTGACAGAATTTACTAGGGGTGCCGAAACTGGAGGAAGTACCTTCCTGGCTGATACCTGTACCTCTTATCAGTGCCATAACCTTATCACCATCCTTAATGGCGTCAGAATACCTTTTCAAAATTATTGCGGCGCAACCTTCAGCCCGACCGAAACCGTCTGCCTTAGAATCGAACGTTTTACAACGACCATCTGCGGCTAGAATATGAGTGGCTGCAACTGCTTCCCTGGTAAATGGGTGCAGAATTAAATTGACACCGGAAGCAATTGCCAGGTTGCTATCCCCGTTAAGTAGATTTTCACACGCGAGATGCAAACTGACCATTGAAGAGGAACATCCAGACTCTACTGCAATATTCGGACCAGTTAGTCCCAAATGGTAAGATACCCTTCCAGATGTGGCTGCAAAAGAAGTGCCCATATAATTTCGATGAAATTCGGGAATGTTGCTCGGAGATTTTGTTGCCAGCCTGTAGTAATCCTGGGTCCAGACCCCTGTGTAGACAGAAGAGTTGCTCCCTTCAAGGGCCGTTGGATTGATACCTGCATTTTCCAAAGCCTCCCATGTAACTTCCAAGAGAAGTCTTTGTTGAGGATCTATGTTGTTTAATTCACGAGGACTCATGTTGAAGAACTTTCCATCAAATTCGTCCACAGGGCACTTCAAAAATCCCGCCTCGACTTTTCTCACGTTGGGATCACATGCATAGTGATCGATATTCTTCCACCGGTTTTCTGGGATCAATGTAATTCCTTCATTTCCTTTTATCAACAGATCCCAGAATTCATCCACGTTATTTGCTCCAGGAAAGCGACAACTCAATCCAATTATAGCAATTGCGTCCTTGTCGTCATTGTTGATATTTTGCTCTTTTATGCCAATACGTTCCATGTTCTGCAAGTATTGAAGAATTAATTATATTTATGCTGACTAATTCAGCAAGTTATTAAAAATACTTTCTTACATCAATGGTTCCACTTAAGAATGGAAGAACATCTTGGTTATAAATGTTGACCCATTGTCTCACATAAATCTAAAAATTGTAAAATTTTGAAAAAATTAAATGAAAATAGTCTCACTTCAGAAATTACTTTGTTCGTAATACCGTAACTACGTAGTATGTCAATTTAACTTGTCTAATAGAACACTTACATCCGAAAAATGCTTTTCCGAATTCTCCGAAAGAGAGCCCAAATAATTCCATGGTTTTTCCTGTGAAAATCTTACAATCTTGCATGATGGTGGTGGTACACTGTTAAATTATTTAGGAATTAAGTTTCAATTACATCATTATTGTTATGTACTATAATATTTATGTAGTTATGTTGTACAGATAGTTATTAATTTACATGCTCTCCTTGGTCAACGCATAGTTATAATCCGTTGGGATAATATTGACATCGCTCTTCGTCATAAAAAATAATCGAATGGATCCAGCGGCGTTGACGGTGGTGCGTTGAAAATATGCGACAATCTCACAATATGTAGTGGCAGAAGGTTCAAAGAGAAAAACGGATTCAGTTGGATCGTTCTCGGTCACAGAAAATGCCGGATAGTCAAATAAATCATCGCTATTTCTTATTAGCTGAAAAATTAAATTAATTTAAGGGAAAAGGAGCTGGTAATATCATAATTATCATACGGCGTGCTTATTATTAGTACTTACCATGTTTGTTGGTGATATGAAAACACACTTCTTGAAGAGAGTTAAATTCCAGCTGTAGGCTTTTAAGCTAAGCTCTACAGACATGCCAGCCGTGATCATTTCATTTTCAGAACCAGTATCAAGTATTGCATCGAAAGCCAGGGCCAGATTTTTCCTATTTGGAATTATATATTATTATTTATATTATTACATAATTTAAAAACAAGGGATATTTTTGGGCTTCTTCAATTTATTCTCCTTAAAGTGGAATATAAAATATATGAATTGGTTAATTATTTTTTGAACATACTAAATAAGAGAGAAAAATCATTTCCGTACAAACAGGAATAAATACTAAAAGTAAAACAAAAAATCTGGCAATCTTTTAGCATATTTTTTTGTAGATAATATTTCTCTTTTTGTAGATAATTGGAAAAATCTCTTTTCATAGATAGTGTAAGTATGCCAATTTTTATATAGATAAATAGTATTTAGTCATTTACATAGGGTTATGTCAATAATTTCTTAATATTGAATTTAT
>JAQFYC010005692.1:0-13791 GCA_034694165.1 Tomocerus mixtus
AGTGCTCAAGTGGCATAACACTTTAGCGTATTAGTGCTCATGTGGCATAACACTTTCGCGAAGATCACCCTCGATATTATATTATTATGTATAAGGAGTACAGTTGAACCAGCCTCGAGAAACTCACAGCCGAAATAGCAAAATAGCGAGGCGGCAGGTTTCCTGCGTACACATAAAACACAACACAAATATCTACATACAAAACAACTTCAGTCTACGTGTGTGTGGTAGCGAATTAGATTGGGTCATACCAAATGAAATAAATACTTTTAACGAGATTTGCTAATTTCGAAAATTAAAAATTAAAATTAAAATAAACAAAAATTGAAAAAACTGTTAAAAATTAGAATATTTTAAAATTGTGTTTAGAAAATTAAAATCTGTTAATTTTTAATTGTGTATATTATGGCTATTACCTAAACAGCTCTGGAAACACATAATATGGAATGTAACTAATACTAAATATTGAGCAGCCTTCTGGTAACCGGCCAAAGCGTCCCCGTCTCCACTATCGCTAATCGGAGTTCCAGACTTCGAATTTCGAATCCCGTCAGGGCTGCCTTGCTAACATTGGTTGGTATCTGCTGTGAGTTTTTTGTCGAAACTTCAATTAACCTAATTATTTTGAAACGAACTACATAGAATACCTGACAGTAGAAAACCAAAATAGTGTTTGCACCTGGGAATTTGCCATAATTATACTCTTGTCTATACTCAAACCTATTTATACTGTGTTATTAAGTTAGTATTTAATACTAACTAACCACATCCACATGTACATAATATTTGTATGTTTAGTAAAGAATGTGTAATGGGCCGCCTCACTATTTCGGCTTGTATTGCTATTTCCAAACGGCAAGTTGAAAAACAGCTGGAATGTTATATCATTAAGACGGGACTGTCCGACGAGGTATAGCATCGTATAGTAGGTATACTGACAACTCTATGAGATATAGGAATAAGAAAAGAAGGATATTATATGAATAGGGGTGCCTAGCGCAGGTTTTCTTGTTCACAAGTTCTTGGGGACGTCCCTCCGCCGCCAAACTGCGAAAGTTTTCCAAAAATGAACAATAAAAATGTGAGTTTGAGTATTCGAAATGAAATCCACAGATTTGAGAGGTATTCGAATATTTGTTTTTTATTTCTTAATTTTATTCTAATTCCTCGTAATTATTTATGGGGAGAGAAGTACACACTTGTTTTCTTTTAATTGTAATATAATTAATTAATTATGATTAAGGGGGAGGTGCAAAGGTGAAATTAATTTTGAATTTGAATTTTCAGCGTGCACCCTTCGATTTATTCAATTTACGAACTCCTAGACGGACTCCAAATCCCAAATGACAAGATTGTCAACTTGATTCGTCAGCACGTCGTAAGTACTAAAATTAATTCAATTTTATTAACGATCAATAATAGTAACTTTGAACTTAGTAACACTTTTAATAATTTTCTGTTGTTTTTCATTTTCAGGTGAACATCGAAGGTGAGAAGACTGCCCCTTAATTATTTTAATAAGGGAATCATTGAATAATGAGATATTGACCTTTGACATTTCAGATTCGTTTGTGAATAGTCAGGAATGGACGTTGAGTCGGAGTGTGAAGGAGATCCGGATCGGGATTCTCGGGAGTGTGACGAGTGGCAAATCCAGTTTGGTACACCGCTACTTGACCAACTCGTTCCTCCACGACGACAGCCCCGAGGGAGGAAGATTCAAAAAGGAACTCATCATCAACCAGAAGCCATACATGTTGTTGTTGAGGGACGAAGGTACTTGAAGAGTTTATTGTTGACTTTTGTATTATATCGATATATAATGTATTATTATTATTATTTCAGGAGGTCCTCCTGAGTTGCAGTTTACGAATTGGGTGGACGGCGTTCTGTTGATTTCCAATTCCTCCAACACGACCAACACCTGTTTCAGCTATGTCACCAAAATGGCCAGCTATCGCCCCCTCTCATCAATGTAATTATTTATTAATTAATAATAATTCAAATTAATTACTAATTGACTTGTAATTCAATAACAGTCCTATTTCCGTGGTGAGTATTGGCCAAGGAGACGAGATGTGGATCTCCGAATTGATCAAGATTCCTCACCAGCTCCACTTTAACTGCGACCCTGTAAGTCTACTTATTCTATACAGGGCGCCCATTCTGAATTTTGTCTTTTGCTTAAGTTCAATACAGTAGTACAGGGAGCTCTTATTGTGTATTCTAAATTGTCTTTTGTTAAAGGTGAGTGGACTGAACGTCGAAGAATGTTTCCTCCAATTCAGTAAATTCGTGTTGCAGTTCCACCAACAGGTAATCAATTATTATTAATTAAATAATTAAGTTAGTGTTAGTGTAATTAACTATTGTAAATATCATACCGTAATAATACGGCAATTTCTTTCGTTATAGTAATTTGGTTAGGTAATGGAAATGGTATGGATGGATGGAGGTATTAGAAATGAATTACAGTTTATTTATAGAGAAGTGAAAGGACGACTTAATAGATATCTGTTCAATTGCATTGTTACTGAACTAGTTATAATATAATTAGCGTTTTCAGCCCGTGAGTTCTCTGTCACCACAAAGTCCCCAATCAGGGGAATTTCCATCTGTGGAAATCACAATTAATGGGCTCAAGAGCTTAGAAAACGAAAACGTCGTTTATAGAATAAGTTTATTATTTTCGAATGCGGGAAGGGATGTAAGCAATAACTAAAGTTTTGAAACCAAGAAAAGTTTTCAAAAGATAATTAACAGCAGTTCCTTAAATAAATTACTGACAACTTTGGAACTAGAATATGAATCAATGAATGCAATTTTCTATATAATTATACAGGGTGATTACTAAGTTTCTGATCAACTTTAAGAGGCTCCTTTAAGCGATCGTGCAATAGGCTCTTAAAGTTGGTCAGTAACTTAGTAATCCCCGTGTATGTAGTGTAATTAATTAATTAGTTAATTAATAAATTATTGTTTTGTATTTTTACAGCAACCTGCTATTCTCCGTTCTAATTCAACTTTGAGTGATAGTCGCTGTTACAGTAATGTCACAACGGTAATTATTTTCATTTCTTGTTTTAATATTAATATATATTTCTTAATTAATATTGTCATAATTGTCACAGCCGAATTCGACGCCGACGCAGGCGCGGAAGGAGAAGTTGTCGCGACGCAAGTCGAACCTGTTTACTAAGCAAGTGGGTAGTGGTCGAATAATTCCTCTTAAGCAAGGCTACCTGATGAAGAAGAGCAACCACTCGGTGGTGACCAATGTCAAAGGTCACTACTACGGGAAAAAGAAGTGGAAGAAGAAGTACGTGACCCTCAGCGACAACTTCATCTTCTACCACCAAAGCATACACGAGTACATGGAGGACGAGGTCAAGGGAAAGGTCAGTTGACAACATTCTAATAATAATGTTTAGTCAGGTGATGTTGTTAATATTAACATTGTTGTTGCAGCCAATCGACTTGCACAAGATCAGCATTAAGGGTACGACCAAGGGAGGGGAGGGGTTTGGGGAGACGGTCACATACGGGTTCCAGCTGGTCAGTTTCGAGAACAAGACGTGGGAATTCGAGGCCAGCAGCAAGGAGGAACGTGACCAATGGCTCTCCTCCATCGAACAGCAAATCATTCTCTGTCTACAGGGTGCGTCATTCTTTTATTTATGAAATACCCTGTAAAGATATGACTGTGGTGACATTTATTTATTTATTCTGTACCCTGTAACTATTATTAATTAATTGTCACGTGACAATGTATAGGGAACGTGTCTAACAAGAACAGCGACACGGAGCAGTTGGTGGACCCTAGCCTGATCAAGGCCCTGAGGCTCCTCCCAGGGAACGACGTCTGTGCTGACTGCAACGCGCAAAACCCGGACTGGGCCAGTCTCAATTTGGGAGTCCTCATATGTATAAGGTACTTGAATAGAATAATTAGTAATTACTAATCAACATAATAATTAACATTTAATTACTAAAAACAGCTGTTCGGGGAGTCATCGTAACCTAGGAAGTCACATTTCTAAAGTGAGGTCCCTTGACCTGGACGAGTGGACGAATATCCACTACTCAACTTTAAAGTACTTTAATGGCAACTCTTTCGTCAACGATGTCTACGAGAACAAGTTGCAGAACACTTACGGCGCACGACGACCACCCGTGGATATCAAGGACAAGTAAGTGTCCCATCTTTAATCTTTTCAAGTCAATTGTCAATTAACAAATGTTAATTTAATTATTTGTTTGTGACAGGTATGAACATTTCAAATTCATCCCTGACGTGGATCCCAACGACCTCAAGGTATTTCTACAAGTGGGATTATTGGGATAAAGTGGGATTAATGTGAGCGGTGTCTGGTGCTTGCATTAGTCACTGATTTTGATTCGTGTAATTGAATGTCCATTTTTAACTATAATGTGACTACTTTTAAATAGGATCTGTTGACTGTGAGTGTTGAGAGTGAGGACAAGCGGCAGTTTCTGGTGTGCCTGCTGAATGTCATCAAGTATAAAGTGGACATAGGGGACTTGACCTTCAACGACATCCCACCCCCCATACAGCAGATGCTCTTCTGGGTACTTAATTTATTTATTGTTTAATGTATTCTTTAACGTACTGTATCTAATGGCATGCAATGTTTTTGTAATTACAGGCTGGAGGGAAGGCGTAGAGTTGGCAGAGCAAGTAGTATTTAAAGTGTAATTTATTCAATGATCTCAATAAATTAAATCTAACAATGCACATCTGTAAATCTCTATTTTTATTAAGGGACTGTACATCTACACGAAGCAATTCCCCTTCTACACTTATTTATTATATTAGCAGTAGAAATATTCATGTGACATAAGAATAGGGATTTTGCAATATACCACCAATTAAAGACAATGTTGATGGACATTTAGTGGCCTACGAGTAGTGTTTTCGCCCTCGGCTGCAGGGAAGGGATTAAATGCCATAATATTTAATAAAATACTGCCATAAAGTCAATTGCCGCATTATTATGGTAAAAGATGATTTTGTTTTCAAGTTACCTATTCAACTGTGGGTTTCTCTGCTAGGTTAGGTTGGATATATTATTATCATTGGGACTTTAAGAACAATATAAGATGGTGTTAGGCCTTTCTTGTATTATTATCAACTATATTAATTAATAGCAACTTGGCTGTGAGTTGGCGACAACTAAGCTCCGACTTGCTCCTCTTCTTCAATCAGCTGTTCTGTTCCTCCATGTCTATTCTATAAATAAATACTAAATAGTCAACTATTCTAACTTGTATATTTACAACTGCAAAAACTATAAAATTACAATAAGAATGGTCCATTGTCACAGACACTGTGAGCTAAAGACAATGTTGACTATAGGCCTACATAAATACAATGCAAAGTGGTTTTGTCTTATCAAAAGTGACGACATTGCTGGTAAGTTACAATAGAAAGGCATTTATTTAAATTGATCACAATTTTACAATTTTTGTATTGACTATAAATATCTGTTGGACACACTTGCAGGACACACTTTGGACACACTTGATATAAAATAAACTAGAGGGCGAGGATCTTTGAGTCCTTCTTGTCCGTCGTCGGACTGAACAGGGGCGTCACTATTTCATTGGCGATGATGGGGGTTAGACCCGTCGGCATGTTTCGCAACTCACTCCAGTCCAACTCTGAAAAGTGGATCCCGTTGGAAGGTGTGCCAAAGGTCAAGGTATTAATGGAAGGGGTCTGCAGGGAGGGCCCAGGGACATTCGAGTTGACTACGACGAGGGAGGTGGGTCGCTTGGCCTTTCCCTTCCCCATTGACACCTCCTGGCACCGGTCGTTGTTCATTTGTGGCTCCACTTTTATCTTCTTCTGGTTGCAGTGGGGATTGTGTGCTTGCAAAATGAACTCCAACTCCTCCTGTTGATTCGTCAGATTTTTTATTTCCTCCTGGAGACTCCTCCTCTTTTGCTCTAACTCGTCCGTCTCCTATTTAACATTGAACATTAGTTGACAATTGACTATATTGGCAATATTGGGGGTGACAATGACTTGTCTTGTTTATTAGAACAGTGACTAACCTCTAGAAGAAGGTTTGTGTGGTCGACCCTTCGTTTCCTGCAGCGGGCTGCTGCCAATTTGTTCCTTTCCCTTCGGACTCTTCGCCTCTCCTCCTCCTCAGGGGTCAAGTTCTTTTCATTCTTCGGCCTCCGCCCCCCATTGGTAGAGCCTTTCTTGGCCTTCACTTTCGTGGCCTTCTTGACCACCTCTGGCTTTGTCTCCTTCACTTCTGGTTCCTCCTCCGACAGGATTTGTCCCCCTTGCCATGTGTTGGTCACCACTGTGATGTTGGTGGGCAGTGGAGGCACAAAGTTCCCCTGAGGAATCGTAGGTATCTGAGATGGATCCTCCCCGAGGGACTCTAAACAACAACAACAACAACAATTATATTTATTATTCTCACACATAACAGTAAATTAATTAGTTAATCCCAATTAAAAATTAAATCTTACCGAGGATTGTCTGTTCAATAGTTTTGATTGTGTTTGGGGTCATGAGTTGAGAGTTGAGTCCTCGAGGTTCACCAAAAACGGACGTTACTGTCGTCGTCATTTGAGAAGAAAACTGAAATCAAAACAAATCACAAAATGAGTACAAGAGAATAATAATAAAACAAATATTTATAATAGTAATAAATAAATATTTTGGTTACCCCTCCGTTCATTTGAATGCCAGATAATATTTTGTAAATAATAAAGTTCTTTGAAAGTTGGATTTGGTTGTTGTTGAAAATCAAAATAGTTGCTGCTACGAGAAGTCGTCCGGACGTGAGTAAGAATGAGTCATAAGCCTCTCAACGTTGAGTATAAATATTCACAAACACATGACGTCAATCCTCAATACTCAACTCACACACGTCACTGCGACTTTACACCTAATTTCGCTCTGACTCACCAACAGGGGCGTAACCACACTCTCTCTTCCCATTAAGAGCCCTCTAACCCCCTCATATAATTATTTATTTATTTAGCAATACTAATTATTAAAACAGCTGTAATTCTATTGATCTGCTGGGAATCTTGAACAGTTTTCATTTTTTCTCGAAATTAGTGTTCGAATCGAATATATTTCACTTTGCATTATCCCAATGTGAATGGTTGTCGTTACTCATCACTTTATTTTTTAAACGACCTACACTGAATTAATAAACCCCCAAACCTAGGGGAAGGGGATCCTAAAATATTTAATCCCATGTTAAACCACAAACAAGAGCAATTTACATAATATTTAGTGTTCCAGCGAAGAGGGGTTAGTGCGATGTGTCCCCCTAAATAATATTTGGCTACACTCTCCCTTCCAACTAAAAAGGGTTCCTTTTCCACCTCAAAAACTAACCAATTTTCTTCTTTCCAAAAATACACATAATTAACATTTAAATAAATGATAAATTTTGAAACCATTTTCCTGTAAATTAAAATAATTTACAATTATTTCCCTCAACCCTGCCGTGTGGGCTGTAAAATAGTGTAATTTGAGGGTGTAGATGTCGCGGGTGCGTTTCTTGTTCCTCTCTCGCCAACTCAACTCCAGAGACTCCTCCAACTAGTCTCACTTCTCACATTCTCACTGCACTTACTAACTGACTGACTCTTAAAATGTGTCTCACATTGTATATATATATATCCACAAGTCGGTTCGAACAGCAAAGTGAGACATTTTTGTAACAGAGAATGAGACAGTATTAGTTTGTATTGTATTATCAATGAGTTAGTGTTCTGTATTCTAATAGTAAATAGAACGGAGATCTGACGAGAACCAGATTTTTTCACTTTAATTCGCCACAACTCGTCTCACAGTTTGTTGAGTTTGTCCGAAGCTCTGTGTTTAGCTTGCTTGGGATTTTACCACTTTTGAATGTAATCCAATGATATCACTGGCTATGTTTAAATTATAGGCTAGAACATACCAAAACTATTAGTGAAGATTAGTTTAGTTTTAGTTTGTGTACAACAAAATGCATTACTTTATTCCACTTCAAATCTCATAGCATAGGTTAGATTATGGTGGGGGAAGCAAGAACTTACTCTCCGTGAGCCACAATTGAGAATATAATTAATTCATAGCTAAAAGATACGTTTCCGATGCTTGAAGAAGATGTCTTAGAGACGAGCGTCAAACATTGACCACCGATTAACTAGGTGCTCGTTTAATTAATTAATAATTAATTACAGTATAGCAGCAATAGCCAGTTGTCCAACATTTGGAGTCTATAGCATTTAGCTAGTATACCTAAATGTCGTAGGCAATAATAATTAAGCTACCAAATATAATGATGCTAATGCAGGTGCAAAGCAATCCTCATACAATAATATATATAAATTTCCTTTCATAATGCAAATTAAATCTGATTATACATATTTTATTTTTTTTGTAAATATTGTAAAGCCTTACGTAATGCGGACAATAAATAAATATATTTATCGTGAAAAGTAGAAATACATAATATGTTTTGTAGCGTATTGCTTGATGCATCTCGTTGCCTACGACAGTAAGTGTACGGATTAAATGTATTGTATTGAGTCCTATTCAAAAAATGTGCAAAGCCACGTAGTATAACAATGTAGTGCAAAGACATTATTGATTTGCAAGACTTTGAAGTTAGGATTATACTCATTGATATGGTTGGGGTGGACGAAAAGGTTGAAATTGAATTTTGAATATTAATTTCGTGACAATGTCCTACTGAAGGTATTTTATAAGAATAATTCTTGATTTAATATTTTCAGTAACAATTACAACAACAACTGCAAATAAATTCAATACTTCATAGTATATAATGGCATTGCTGACATTTTTATTTCCGTTATTCTGTTGGAATTTTCTTGGGGAGGCGAGAGATTCAAAATTGCAAAAGATTATCTCGGCTGAAAGGGATTGCTACATAAATTTTATATTATTCAACGACGGGAGTGTAAGTGTAGATGAAGATATTAACACAGCAACACTAACGGCGATTAATGAATTCTCCCACATTTTAGTTCCATATGCTCTGTGGAGATTGGACACAATCAAGAAAGCAATTCCAGAAAAACTTTGGAATATTGATCGATATCTGGAAGAAAGATTTCCTGCCACCGCATCCAGAGATAGAATTCGTTGTATTGCTCACATCTCCACAGATTTCAATCCAAAGGATAAAAATGCAGTCTATGCAACTAGAGCTCTGGTAAATGTGAATATATATGGGAAGATATATTCGGGGAAAGTATATCTGCTGATGAGGAATCACAATCCAGAAATTCTTGAGGAGCAGTGGGACGCTATAACGAAGACGAGCCAAGGCGCATTGCGGTACTTGTTCTTTGTACTATCACTGGATGAAACTGAGGAGGATGTCTATTTTATCTGTCAAGGATGTATGATCAGCAGTATGATGGAATTAGGCCATTTGGGAATAAAAGACAGTCAAATACGACCGAGAGAATGGGAGACAGAAATTGTTCAACGAGAGATACCCTGGAATAGATATTTTGTGAGAGGCAAGGAATGTGGCGATACAGACTCCCCAAAAGAATATTTCCTCACCGCTTTTCAAAACCCAAAATTTAAAATGGAATCCATTCTTCTCAACATCATTCTACACAATTTTCATAACCTCGTGAAAAAAAAAATGTTTCTGAGGAGGGGTAGAGCACCCATCATACTCTACTCACTGACCAGTCCTCTCGGACCATTTCAGTAACTCCCGTGCAAATTCTCCCAGATACCCAAAGAGCATTGCTGGTTGAAAAAGAGGTACAATGCAGAGGACGGCCTGGGGGATCGAACCCTTACCACCGTCGAGTGCTGCATGAAGTGCTCACACAGTCGAGTGGCCCCGACATTGAGCCACCTCGCGCCTCTTCATAACCTCACTCTGAACCGGGAAAAGTATTGTTGGGAACGAAAGACTTTCGAACTGCTATACGAATACGACGTAGAACCTGTGGACAACTTCCCCTCTACAATTATTGTGATGGATGCCCCCAAATATAATTTCCTGTCTTGTGTTGTGCTGGAAGACGAAAGCCTTTCATTCCAGGCATATCTTCAACCATTCCAGAGATCAGCCTGGATTGCCATTCTGTTGGCACTTGCTGGAGTGACGGTATTTCTTCAAGCAGTGTCCTATTTAGAAGGGCGCCCCACTTTCCCCTTCCCTGTCCTTATCTACGCCTACATCCTGAGTGTCAGCTATTCCTTGTCCAACGAATTAAACAGGACCACTTGGGTCAAATTGACAATCGGCCCCCTTCTCTTGGCACTTATTGTTATTACGAATTGTTACAGCGGAGTTGTCGTCACGGATCTAACGGAACCGAGGGCTGTGAGGACAATCGACACATTCAAAGAACTGGCGGAAACAAAAGATATCCTGATATTTACTCCCACGCACGATCCATCATATAACCCATTTAGCCCATCAGTCAATAAATACTTTAAAAAGGAAATAATGCTCATCTACAATTGCAATAAAAAGCTAAATGGAACTTTGGCAACTAAAATGACCTTGAACGGTGATAAACTTCCCAATATCTGCGGGAACTACAATTTAGGTGATAATTTATTAGTTCCTGAGTTTCACAATAGCGATAAAAAGACACGGCACGACATTGTGGAGTTGTGTAACAGAATACAATACTGTCTAACTAGTATATTCGAGTTTCTTTGGAAATTGTCCACGTATCAAGAGAGGAGAGGACTTAAATTCTTTGATAATTCATCAAATAGCGCAAGGAATAAGCAAGCAATGTCACTTAGGGATAAAATTGGATACCCCCTGGAAATACTGGATATGGACATATCTCCTCAGCAATGGATTTCTCATTGTCACAATTCCGCATTCCTGGACAAACAAACCAAACTTCATCGATTCCTCAACGATTCTCATTGGAACTACGACAAAGGAATTCATCCGAAAAGAAAATTGTACTTTGGAGATGGAGAAGATCCAATTAATTTCAAATATACGATACTTACAATTTATATGGTTTCATTAGAATTGTATGCTAGCGAAACTGTCCACAGCGTAAGACTCCATACACTCTCTCATTCTGGATTGCTGGACAAGTGGAGAGAATTCGAGAAAATGGCCAACTATACCCTATGCACTCGTTGTTTGGAGAATACAGACGAACCGCGACCTTTGAACTTTGTTAATTCAAATATCGGAACAATTTTTATTATTTACTCCATTTCTTTTTTCACCGTTCTTTTTGTCTTGCTGGGAGAAATTACCATTTGGGGATGGCACGTTCTAGTTTTACGGATTCTGATGGCATGGTCGATATTTCTCAAATCTATTAAACGTATTAGAGATCGGAGAGTCAAAAAAATGTTCAAACGAGTCAACCACAATTTAAAGAAACCAACCAGGATAAAAAGAAAACCAATACATAAATCAAAGAATTAATCAAGAAAGGTACCTAAATACTACAAAATCAATTCAGCGTCATCATTCATGAAACTAAGCTATTATGCTGCAAGCCATAATATTATGTATAATACATATATATATATATATAGGTCATGGAGGTAATCAATATTCGAAACATGTAGTCTATACATCATATCTGTGCTTTAAACTTTAAATATTAGAAACATAGTTGAAAAGTGGTGGCTACTCACAAAGCGATGAGTGGTAAGTACTGACCATTGACCGTGTGTCGTGGGTTGCTTGTATAACTATAAAGCTGAATTTTAATTTTAATTTTTAATTTTTATATTATCGTGTTTTCACACACGCCCATCTTATTTGAACAGATCATTGTATTTTATTCCCATTAATATATTTGTACAAACACAAATTAATATTTCTCCCATAAAAACTGGTAAAACATAATAACAATTTTTACAAACTTGAAAATAAAATATTTCCATAAAATAGCACAATACCAAAAATAGATTAGCATGTATTATTATGTATATATTATTATTTACACCTAATCATCGAAAGCATATACACAGATGCAAACGAAACATAATTAACTTGCTATATAACATTTGCATAGCATTATGGTAATGCATACCTTACGGGTTAGAGCTAGATAGCATAATTTAATGAATTTTCTGACTTTCAGGACCAGAGATATCTAAATTAGCCACCTAAAGATTACTGTTTCCTTAATTATTAATTATTGGAACAGTTTCCTTGAAATACTTCATTCGTCCTTCTGTGGCTATGGGATTGTAGATTTGCTTGTGGTGTTAACGAAGGAAATAAAGCTTCTATATTCAGCATATATTTTGTACAGCTTTTATTACACTGTTTTATTAACAGTTAAAATAGGTACACTATCTAGTTATTAAAATCCCTTATCTCTGAGGAATGTGGTCCAAGATAGTCGGATGTGTTCATTAATTAAACGATAATACCAACACTTAATTAATTATAAATTATAAGTAAAGGTACGGAAAAATTAGTTCTATTTGCTAAGTTGGGAGTTGAATGATAATTGACTTCAGACCGTGCAAATATTTTGAGTACTCAGCAATATGTCCAATTTTTACCATAGGTAGGTCGGCATTCCATAGGACACTCGCTATGTATAGACGATCCATCAGGACCACTACCAGCAACAATATCCCAGGGACGTAATCGCTGAATGGGAAATGGGACTGAGTCTTCATAACGAAGACATGTAAAGCTGTCATGAGCCATTAAATCCTTATTGATTTCCGGGTAAATATGATCGCGTAAGAAATGTTGGTCAAATTCGCTTGTGATTGATGTAGAAACCTGCAACAATCAGTAATATGAGAAAAACAATTGGCAATGCAGGATTGAATTGAGTTTTGAAAGATTCAGACAATTATGTACATGGTATTGGTATTTCCCAATTCCAATCGTCGCCACAGAAAAGGTTTGGTCGTCTCGTTGTCTGGGACAATTGAGAAAGTTCCCATAGAAATCGGGAGGGTAATCGTTAACATTAGTTGCGTATATTCTAACTTTCTCGTCCACAACCGTCCCACTATTCCAAACCTTCCCGCCTTCCTATTGCCTCTAAAAATGAGCCGCCCCACCCGGGAAAGTTGGGATTACGCCCCATGAAACCATGATAATGAATTTAGAATTTTTAATTACCCTGGTTTCTTTCAACATCACTTCTCTCAATCTCAAGGAAATTGCACTCGTGTTCTGTGAAACTGCCAATGGATCCTGATTTTGATTTTTGGCGCCCCACATTCCTGCCAGCATATGAGCGCCGTGCTGGGGATGATCCCGCATAACGTGAACCATCTTTGTTGAATTTAACCAATGAGAGACAGCTGTTGCTTCTCTCAGAAATATTCGACTGTCGACGTCACGACTCATAAAAACTGAAACGGTAGGGTCCCCCAACGGAAGAAATCTCCACATCGTCCCGGGCAAATTTTTAGAGACATCCCCTATTGATAAAAAATATGTCAACATCAACTTCAACGTCACGATTGTTTTTTATCTCCATGACGGACTATTGGTTTAATAGAATACCCACCTAAATCTGGAATATTTTCTACGTCACACAAAAAGAAATCCCAAGTTGAACATTCCAAATCACAGAACAGAGAATTATTTTTCGGATTTCGGAGGATGTACAATCGCATAACCCACCCTTTGTAGTATTTTCGAGTTGCTTCCAAATTTGGGGACACTCCGCCTGCATAATCTCTTCCATCTCGAGGCTTATTCATAATATACAATGAATAGGAAACAACTTTCTGATTTTTTCCAAAGGCAGTTGCTTTGTCACTGCAAGATGATTGAACTT
>JAQFYC010005693.1:0-13790 GCA_034694165.1 Tomocerus mixtus
CAGCACAACAGCAGCCCAGCAGAACCCAGACAGAGTTAGAACTTTAAATATATGCATATTTCCCCTTTTTCTCTAGCATCTTGTGTTTTGTTGGCAAATGTGTGCATGTTATATATACACGGTGTATATTATGCATGTGTTACAGGTTACAGTTGCACTTAGGCATTCCATCAACATTATCTCTAGGATAAACTATATAGATTGATTTTTATTTTGAAGGGTTTTTTTTGAAGTGGTTAATCAATCGGAAATTCGACCTGCTTATCAATAATTATTGATAACTTTAATATGTGAAAGGATAAGACGGATAAGAAGGACGCTTTTACGCTTTTACTCACGCATTTGCATTACAATTGAAATCATTTATGATAATTTAATATTTTTCCTTTCGATATAAAAAATGTGCAATCTGTCAATTATGACCAGTCGCTGATGGTGAAATACTTTCCTTGACCTATATATTCCATCTATTTTAGCCAAGCTACTCATATTCCTGCTTATTATGATGATGACAACATTTTAAGTGGAAAAAAAATAAGTAACTAATAAATAACGATAAGTAATAACGAATTATGAATATTTCGCAAAAACATCAAGTTTTGAGCTCTGATTCTGTTGATTCTGTCCAAAACAGCAAATTTCCGGTAACACACAACCTGCACATATATGAATATGTGTAGGTTGGGAATGTATATAGTGTGACGTGTTTAGATATGCATGTTCGTTAGTAGTTTACCTAGTTTAGGTAGTTACTTAGTAGAGTGCAAGTGCCGAGCTAAGGTATGATATATAAGGTAGGCAGTTTAAAGATTCTATTGTGTTTGTATTCCTAGTATAAAAGACGGGCGGCACTCATTTCCATTTTCCACATCTTTCTCCGTTTCGTCTCTTGCTTGCAATTTCTCAGACTCTTTAGCCATCCGTACATTACTCACTCACTTCTCTTTCATTTTCACTCTGTCTATCTGCTTTTACTATTTAAGTACTTACTACTCCAAACTCCTTTAAAAAAATTTTCTCTTACTTTCTTTTACATTCCTTACTGTGTAGTTGCAATAGACAATGTGTCTTAGACATATTTTACACAGTAGTGTAGTAATTATGTAGCATATACGCATACGATGTAGTTGCACACATCTGTATTATTATTAGCATGAATATTTAGGTATGCATATAGTGTAGTATTCCAACAAATGCACATTCATACACTTACGTGCATTATGAATCACCTTTTCCGTTTCTTTACTTTGTTTTACTTATGTAAATAGTACTTAGCTAATGCAACAAAATACTTACACACTTTTCATCTTGTTTCTTATCACTTCCCAAAAGAAGTACCTGCACAGGAGTACCTACCATCGTTCTTCTCATGAGGGCATATCTAGTCACAAATAGGTAGATTTTACATGAAAACCGAATATGTCCCACTTTTGTACTTTTCGTATTTTAGTAGAAAGATTATCCAAATAATTAAATTACAGATAATACGACAGTAATTATGATATTTAAAGAAATAGTAGATAGCACTACATACAACATAATACTATATATGTGAGAACCATTTGAACATTAGACAGTAAGGATCAGTCAGGAAATTGTATTCTTATCTAGCATTAGGTATGAAGCCCTTGTATTGAATCTATAACTTTTCACACTTCTTTGAACTGCAATACAGCGGACTTATGCAATTGTTAATTTTTATAAGCTACTGATAAATACATCATTCCTTGTGTAAAAAGGATAAAAACTGAACAAATGTGGAATTCACAAATATAATATTTTGTAAAGTGTGAGTAAATACGTGTTGATGTGATATCAGTGCTGTAGTTTAAGATTTAGATAGCTGTTATATGTACATGTAGTATTTATTTAGAAGCGTAACATTGACTCTCACGAGCAAACATTCACATTCACGCCCAGGCAAACATTGTCAAAGCAAGCCGCATCAAACGATTCCACTTAGCGATTATGACAATTGTGTAAGCACACAAAAAAGATGTAGTGACATTATTGTAGTTGCACAGATAGCATAACTAGTATATCCTGAAATGAGAAAGAAAGAGAGAAACAGGAGGAAAAATGAGTTTAGATCACATCATGTGTAAAAATCTCGAATGATAAAGTTTAAAAGATAAAAAGATATCTATTACTTACTACGTACCTACATGTAAGCACATTAAGTAAGTATAGTATCTCTAAAGAACAGTGAACTGATTATGAACAAACTTAAAGAACTTGGTGTAGTATCTTTTAATAAAAAGTATAATATAATAAGAAAGAAGTGAAGATAAGTTAAGACAGGAGAGACAGATGAAGAAAATGGGAATGAATAGAACAGGGACAGGGACAGGAAGTGTCCCATTAGAAGAGACATATGAGTAACTCTACTTATAGAATTATTAGTTAGTGTTGGTTGTTACTACTTCAACAATAACATATCATCACATTAACTATTTCGTTCTCCCTGCTTATCCTTCCCTAATATCTTATTACATTATTTATCGTTAGCATACGTAATAACGTAACACTACATGTACAATAATCATTATCATAAGAGCCACACTAATTCTAACATTCCCTACGAAAGAACCTCATGTTAATTCCGTTCTGCGTATATTTTATCCACATTTTCATAGGTTTTTCTCATTTTGTGACTGAAAGGCATAGGATACTAAATAAGAGCAACCATTTACAACATTAGTGAGCATGAGCTTTATGACTGTAAAGTATACAGGGTCTTTCATAGAATTTAAAATGCATTGAATTCATAATATCTTCAAAAGAACTATGTATATATTAACAGGAAAAAGATTGTTTTGTGGAAGTTCATACACCTAATATCTCAAGTTCCAAGATATGCGAATTTTTAGTTCAAAAGTAAATATTTTTTGCAATTATTGGTTATTTTCCCCAATATCAGTTAAAAAAATACCCCTTGTGCTGAAGACTAAACTTGACTTCTTAAAGACTTCCTAAAGTTTAAAATCTTAATCCTGTATTTTGGGTTTGAAGCTATTCTGATTTTGTAATGGGATATCTCCGATTTTAAGAACTACCCTGTGCAAGTTGCATTTTTATTTAATAGGATGATATGATGTGATGATCACAATGATGCACACATGATATGAGAAGCAGGCGAGAATGGTTTTGCTTTTGATGCTTGAAAGAGTTGCTTATCCTATAATGTAGGTACATACAGTGTTATATGTACAAAATGTAAGGAGAAGGGAAACAGTAGTTAGCAAATATGGTATAATAGAGAATAATCATATTTAATATGAAATAATATCATATGTACGTATTGTGTGAGCAATTTATATGTAGGTATACAGTATAACAGTTCCTCTTTATAATAGTGTAGGCACAATAAAGAATGATAAAAGACAACAATTCGTATGTATCACATGTCACTCGGTTTAACTACACTACACGGAATATTTCACCCTTTTTCACATTTTCAGACTCCTTGAAAAGCGCTGCAATTTTCCATGCATTATGCTATAATCTTCTAATGTTGAATAGTTGAATCCTAAGTGTCCTATGTCCTTTTTAAAGCACACTAGCTATATTATTTAGCATTATATGTATGTATATGTGTGAAGTCTAGTGTGGAGGGAGTCGGACTGTGCAATGGCATATACAAACTCATATATACATTCAATCGTACCATTTTAAAGATACTCAGATCTTACGTTATGTTATGTTATTATGTTACATGAACATTGTGAATGTGATGTGATGATGGGATGTAATTTAATGTATAACTAACGTAACGCAAGGACATAGTAAGTAGTAAGTAGTAAGGCAAAGGCTATAATATTATTGCATTATGTTATGTGCCATGTAGGATGAGAAATAGAATTTAACATCGTTTGGTTTTGGTTAAGTTTGGTTGGATTATGTTAGCTTTAGCTGGACTGGCCCATAAGCAAAAGAGTGGAATAGAAAGACAAGCATGGCAATGAGTTTTCACTCGTCGCTCTCTCTCTCTCCTAACTCCTATCATCATAATAATAAAACGAGTCTCATGTGATATTAAATATTATTACCAAGCACGTTTGTCGGTCTGCATTCCCCTGTATTGTACTGCAGAAGGTATGTATTTATAAGTCAAGCTAGAGGCTTGTGTAGTTATGTTTACGTATGTTAGTTGAGTGCATGGACAAATGATAATGATGACAATGACGAGTTTAACGTGGAAAATGTGTTTGTCTCCAATTCCAAGCTTTGCTATACCTCCCTACAACCAGGGCTACATGAAAACTAATTTTTGGACGAGTTTTTACAAAAACGGAGTTTAAATATAATTCAGATCTCATTCTACTAAATGTATAAGAATTTCAGTTTTGAGATAAATAAAATAAATAAATTACCTATGCATGCGAATTAATTATTGTCTAAGAAAATGAATAATTATTATACTATTATGTAATAGTAATTATTTAATTACATACTTAGGTATTGTAGATAATGAAGAAAGCAAGATGTGTTCTATAATTTTACAATGGCTTAGAATTGAGACGTTGCGTTGTAGGTAAGATTAACGTATTTATATGACTACTATACAATACAAGCTTTTAATAAATGGATTACATACTTTTCTACTTTATAAGCAAAGCGTCTGGCAAGCATGTATCCTTATGGGCTTCATAAAAGATTAATTAGTTGCTAATTACACATGTTATTACATATAGTATGCTGTATACATAAATAAATGAATTTCACCAATGATGAATTACCTAATTGATCTAAATAAAATACTGTAGTAATAACGAAAAAGTAAAGTGATTTTACCTTATTCTGTAGAAGGTGTTAGTTTCTTGTTTGTATTGGGGCGAAGTGATGCTTAGGCACAAGCTTAGTTTACTTGTTTCCTAGGTCAAAGAATATCAACCAGAATATATGTAGCTAATTTCTTCTCCTTCCTCGTAAAGAAGATTGCATAGGTACATGGAGTACAGAACAGATTATCACTGACCTGACGATTAGCAAATATGATGAAGATTCGATATTTGTTCGTATATCGTTAGCTACTTATGTGTTAGAGTTTCCTTACATAGTTAGTATATAGTATTTAGTATTTATAACTATGTATGTAATGTACACTTAGTAAAGTACGCGTATCGTCTCAGTATCTTTTCTAAAGAGGAAAGGGTATTCCAGGTATTCACGCTCGATTACAATATTTTCCTTGGATGTATGAGACAACATAAAAGAATCCTTTTAACCATGTCGAAAATCTCTGTCGGAGCAACGAAGCCGATCTTGGCAGACAAGGCAAAGGCAAGGGACTGCTTCTGCTACTGTAATAATATAATGTGATGTACTGTTTGTTGTCGTTGCGTTGTGTTCTTCATGTGTGAGTAGAATCTACATCGTTGTTGTTGTTGTCCAATGATAATAACGTGTGTATTGTATGTATTGTATTGTACTTATGTGTATGTATTGCTTCTTTTCGCCTCGTCAACGCTAAATAAAGTTGAATCGAATCACACTATTGTATCTGCCGAGACAGGATGAGATGTACATAGACACACACAAACAGGTAGCTTCCTTTCTTTTCTCAGCTCAGTTAAAGGTGGACAGGCATAAACAAATCATAAAAACTGGGTACTTAACTTTGTCAACTTTTGATCGCTTAGTGTACACATGTATTGTTTGTATACTTATGTACTGATATGTGTTTAAGTAGTTAAGTTGAGATATGATGCTAGCGATAACTTATCTATATACATACGTATATGTGAAACGTAAGTATAATCACTAAAAAATATTAGATGAAATACATATACTTTACTACACACAAAGATTATTGTGAGCCCACCAATTTACTGTCCCAAAACTCACTCAATTTCTCATGTTTTCTACTTTTATTTCTTTTGACTTTAGCTACCGTTTTTGTGCATATCGTACGTACGACATCGCCTTATTCAATCTATGGGTGGCTTATTTCTGCTTGAATTGCTTTAAGATCTCCATGAAGAAGATCGTGGATTAAAATCAAACAAAACTATTGTCTTAAATCTTTACAACGATTGATTGTCAAATTAGAATGAAATTTTATTAAATTGTAATAGTGTTCACTGTGTAAAACGTATAGTCTTCACTGTCCTCAGGTGTGTATTGTTTTCTGAACTGATTTAGATTTAATGTCTTGTAAAAAATGTTTGAGTAACAACACTTATTGCACTGAAAGTATGCAAAACTGTTTAAATATAAAGTTTCTTGGCAACACAAGTGCAATTTTTGCTTAGCCAAAAGTCAGAATTAGCATTGTAACTTGCTTGGGGATTTTTCTTGAATGTCTATCTCAAATGTAATGTAAAATATGGAGCACGATTTGTGAAATTAAGGAGTGATCTACTAACCACTACTGCTTAATGCATAATGTATAAAAATCACTTACAATCGATTGTTCCTTTGAAAACTTTCTGTCTCTGTCTATGAATTTTAAAGAAAAGGTTTAATTTACCGTAGTAGTTAGGAACCACCGCTGTCTGTAGGGAAACTGCAACTTTTCTTTAAAATTAGAATCTGTGTGTTGTCAAAGATAAAAGTATTTGGTTTACTTTTACAAATCCAAATATAGCCTGTTGATTTTGATTATATTATGGTATGTACTACGAGTACTATGTACACACATACGAGTACACAGTAGTAAATTAGAACAGGACTAACGTAAGTAATACATGTACATATGCCATAAAATGGATTTATCGGTATGTAATGTAACGTATGTTAAAGTTTACGTGGTTTGGTTTGGTGGCACATGTCCTTTCCCTTCCACTCTAAGTCTATATCTAAGTCTATAATAAATATGTAAATGTGATTCCAGTAGTAGATATCCAATCCACATACATGAATATGTCTGTATGTAAATGCTGATAAAGTGGGATTAGCTGTGAGTAACAATAGGAGGACAATGGATGGTGCACTCTGGTCCTCTAGAACAATTCCAGTTATGTGCAGCCATAGGCTTTCACACGTAATAAGTTCCTTCTGATAGAGGCCGACATTCAACAACAAACTGTCAATTGTCAACTGTGAATGAGGCACACGGGCGACGAGAGCGGAGACACGAAAGCCAAACAGACATCCAGATTCAGATACAAAGTTTAACACAACACGAGTATCTTTAGTGTATGTAGTAGTATATTAGGACAGGTTGATTTTACTTACGTTATGTATTGTTATTAGTTACACATACAAATACTACAACACTTACATACATAGGTACTTCAGAAGTATAAGTCAGAACAGACCAGGCCAGGTAAGAGGTAAGGATAACTTTCAGGTATACTTACTTACTATTTATGTATACTAATTGTAGGCATTTCAAGTTTGGATTTGAATTTGGGGTGAAGATATAAAATATAAAGTCTTATACGTAATAAAATGAATTTCTACTATTGATAATGCCTTATCGTATAAGTATGGTCTCCTTTAAGTGTCCTTTTATTTTTCATCTTTCATTTTCGCTCTATATCTATCTTTATGTTGGGAAGTACATATAGTTAGTGCATCTGTCTCAAATCAAATGCAATAACTAGAGTGACTGACGTGACACGCAGACAGCTCAACAGTTTTCTTGTGCGCCTCTGCTACCTACTATCTGTACCTACCTGTTCCGGTTACCTTTTCTCACAACTACCTTTATTACTACTTGTATGAAAGTTGGTAGAGAGCTCCTAAATGTCATTCCCTATAATATTATAGTCCGCAGGTATAGGTCAAGTGTTGGGATAAGAATAAGTCGTAGATGTTCACAGGTAAATAGTAGCACTTGGACTGAGCTGGAATGGGTATTGATTACAATTGGACTGTCTCGTTGTAAAATTACATATTAACTTTTGTGCACAAAGTTTATGGCCCCTTACTTTAGAGAATGCTGACAATACAAATAGCACAAGTGTACATGTACATACAATATAATAACATATACGTAAGTAAAAGCAGAAGATCTACTTTGCCTTCATAAAACTACTTATTTGCTTGTGGAGGACACAAAGATACTAAAAGTTTCATCTACTTCCAACTACCCATACCATCCCCATTTAAAATAAACGTAAGTATGAATAGAAATTGTCGAAACTGCTCTCGACATATTATAAGTACCTACGTGTGTAAGTATTCTACCTGTATGTGCATTACATACACATGTACTTAAGTAAGTAAAGTATAGGGAAAAGGTGTCACCCTTATTTTTGCAGGACTAGAATCAGGATGATTGTAATAGTTATTTGTTGAGCTTTGTTGTTGTATTGCAAGGGCTACTTATTATTAGGAGTTACCCTTTTGTTTTCGTTTTTGGTAAGTTTTGTTCTATTATTATGTATTGTATAAGTGCTTGCAGTATTGTTACGTGAAACTAACAATGGACTTTACAGGGTATTGTAGTACTTTACCTTTCAGTTGGTATATTGACGAATATAAGGCAGGTAGGCAGGTATTTGTAGGTGATTTAGCTCAAAACGAGTATATTATTATATTTGTACATACCTACAAATACTTATTTACTGTGTGAAATGATTTCCATTTTCAAAACTGACGATAAGCCACTAACTTGTTTATGGTAATGTAACTTGCATGTAATGTATGCAGAACTTTTCTGGCAAAGTTGACTCAGATTTAGAATCGAATCACTTACTTAGGTAAGCTAGCTTTGACTTTCGGTAACGAAGCACTCACAATCAAGATTATGAACTATAAGAGACAGAGCATCTTACTTTGTTGTGTTTGGAAAGTTTGGCTTTTTCGTTCTTGGCTTGCTTTGCCTTCCTTGCTTACTTGGTTGATATCCGCAGGGGATGCTCTAGTCTATCTTATTTTCTGTAGCTCTGAGTGAGTAACTTACCTGTACGTAGTTGCTGATGTATCTGTATGTAAGTATCCAATTTTATTTTTACTGTAGCCTTACGTTGTGCTACACAGAGACAGTGTACCTACATCATATCAGGTACATTGCATTGCAAACCCTAATATAAATGTATTGCAGGTACTATGTAGGTACAGTTTAATATGCAAGTACCTCTGCATATCTTACAATGTATTACAGTTACAGTAGATGATAGATACTGGTAAAAATCAAAGATGAACTCCAAATACACATTAAAATATTGAGGTACTTATTCACATTTATCCCTATCAGGGTTAGATCGATTCTCGATCGGGTATATGGTATACTACAGTACTAAAATATAATGTTGATCTGTGAGTAGGTATTACTCAATTTAAACCTAAATTGTCCTGATTCATGGTAAAATTTCTAACAGCAAAATACGTTATAAGGCTACTAAATTATGTAAGTACAAATTAAGCATATTGGTCTTAATTGTGAATGTACACCATATTTACCCATGCATAATATAACACCGACGCGATAACTAATATGTTAATTATCAACACAAATCACGCAGATTCGGATTTTAAAATAAAAATTACTTTTTCTTAGGTGTTAACAGGTAGTAGGTAATAACATACTCATACGGTTCTCACTGCTGATCATTTCAAAATACCATCGAGTAGTGCCTTAAAAGAGTGAGCAAATAAACGCTTTATAAAATCTCCTACAAGTAGAGTGTATGACAACTATTATTATGCATGTTTAGGCTGCAGAGATAATTTACAGGTAGGTATTGGTAATTGGTACCAATTAATAGTAAACTGAAAGTCTGGTTTTGAAATCGCATTGTTTCTCATAACATGTTTTCGACAAATTAATCCTCTCCATAAAACTAACATAATATTCAAAGAAGTTTTCTGGAAGTTATGCTAACATAAAAGAACATTTTTCAATAGAATGAGACCATAGCTCATATGACACTTACTATTCCACCTACTGTACTGTAGCCCTAGCATGCCTAGTACAGCCAATATTGTTTGATATTGGAATCTATACAAAATTGTGATTCTATAAAAAATATTTGCACACTTTTACATAAGTAGTACAGTAGCTACAGTTTCTAAAACATGGAGAGGTGACAACAAGGAAAATATTCAAATGAAGCCAAGTATAAATTCGTAGATTAGATACCTAATAGTCCAATTACATAAGACTTCTTACAGACCAATATTTGCGCTCTAATTTATTTGTATTCTAGTACTATAGTGCCAGTGTCCCTTGTTCATTACGTCCCTCACATACACACTACACATACCTAGGTATGAATAATTTTGATGAATTTTATCATTAAATAGCTTATGCATTTTATGATGCATATCAGTAAATAGATATCAAAAGAAGTATAATGCAGAAAAGAGTGTCTCTTTCTTGCTACATATAAATATTACGATGATATGATATGTTTTCTTGAATGCCTTGCCTTGGCACGTAATCAGCTCCTATTATTAATCTCATTGTTGTCCCGATGAATCTTCTAGTGTCGTCTTCTTCCCTTCGTTTCTACTGTACACGAGAGCTCACCCCGCCCCCATAAACCTATGCTTACATAGCACAGCCAACTTCAAACTTCTTTCATCGTTCTATCTCCTACATACATACATATATATTCGTGTAGTATGTAAAATGTAAATGTATGTAGTCGAACACACATTGTTGTACACATTTACATTAGATAATGCCTACCTACTATCTACTCCAAATTCATTCTTCGTCATCCAGCAGAACAGAACAGAACAGAGTTCCAACTTCCATTCTTAAAGTCCACTTCTATCTGAACTGAAGTGAAGGAAAGGAAAAGTGTTTTCCGTTTTTTTCTTCTTCTCATCTTCTCCCTTATTTCATATGCTATCATTTCAAATTAGAGATGCTGTGACGCGATGAGATGATGCTGATGGTGAGCTGTGAGCGAGCAGGAGCATTCAATATTCACATTCAGTTGGAGTTGACTACTACGCATTGTACTTTCAGTATAATTTAAAAAGAAGCTAAGCTAAGCTAAAGCTAAAGCTAACCTAGGTATCTATTTAAATTACAAGTGTATTTATAGATAGGTAGACAGATACTTTAGTTACTCCAGTACAGAAACTAAACTGACAATGAATATGAAGAGCACGACGAAGACGACGACAACATGCATATGCATATGAATGTGTAACTAACGTAGGAAAAAGATGTAGCAAAGACTTTTCCATTTTTCATGCATGATTTCAATCCCTTGTGCATGTGTGCATTGTCTGTCTAATACCAACTATTCTGGACTAATGCACCATTTTAAAGCGAACAGAATTCAGTTCATGTCCTATTAACACTAGTGTAAACATACACTCATACTACTACACTAACTTGAGTAAAGACAGCAATCTATATTAATAATGCTACCAACAACCGACCCAGACACAGGTATGTATACAAGTCAATATTATGGATGAATACAAAAACATCGTACTGGATATTTATGTCGACGGAACACCCGTACACCCCACATAAAGGCTGTACTTATATCACTTGTGACCGATATTAAGAATACATTTTTAGTGTCTTACGTAATTAATGATGCACAAATACTAATTTGCCAAATAATTCTCTGAGGACCGCATATACATATTTTAGAGGTAGTTGAAATTTTTTAGAAGCAAACTATTGGAACATTTTCTGTCTCGTAGTACTTAATCAATATTTGATAAGATACCTACAGAAACTAAACCCGCATAACATTCTCCAATGATATATTAAATCCCAATTTCTTACAACAATTAAATTAACCTAAATTGAAAATGGGGCAAAAGCTAAAGAGCTCACGCCGTGCTTTAGGGATCCCTTTGCTCCATGACACTGTGCTCCTTCGACATGTATTCTTACATATTAGTATGAAAATCTTAAGTTTAACTCAACAGTCTTATAATATGGTTGTCTATAAGTAAATGTCCATAATAAGTATGTATCTTGTGTATTATAGGTATGTAAAGTAGTTGAATCCAATCCATTGCCAGGCCAGTAAGGCAAAGAAAGTCAATAGGATGCGAACGAGTGAGTGAGTATAATATTATGTATGGAAATATGTGTACGTACATAAATACATATGTAAGACGGAGCAGAGGAGAAGAGTAAGAGACCTTCATCGTCTCTACAGGCGAAGCGCACATGAAGAAATGGATGAGTGAGTGACTGCGAGTGTCATCAACTTCCATTTATTACTATTCCTAATTATGTGTCATTTCACGTTTGCCGTCTCTAAACTCAGCCATTGTGTCGGATCATGCATGATTCTGATTTTGATTAATTATGTATCATGAGCATGTACATACATACTTCTTACTCCTTACGTACACTACACTACTGCATTCTACATGGTACATAATACATAACTACATACATATGCGATACATTTACTGATACGATACATAGACGCGACTCACTTTGCTTCTTTTATTCTTACTCTTACGTTTCCAATGCATAAACTAGATATTAGAATATTATCCCATGCATTATTTACCTTCAGATATGTTCACCCAACCTCTACATTTCAACTGCTACATTACACAAGGCTCAAGCTTGAACTAATAATGCCAAACCAATTCCAAGTCTAACTACACCAATTCATGCGACACGTATGTATAAACTTTTAGTATGTATAAACACACAAGTCTTCCAATCCAATCGGCAATTTTCCATTCTTGCAAATATTGTATTTAAATCTTTTAGAATTCAAGACCTTAAACTTTACCCTATAGCTTATATCTTATATCCCTTAAATAATTTTTCAATTAACTCAGTAAATTAAGGTGGTAAATATTTAATATTTTATTTTTCCATTCTACATTACTTTTGCCATTCTGTATTTATTACTTTTTAGACAGATTTTATAAGATAACAAAAATCCTGCATTGCTTACCTATGTCATATAAAGAGCTGCCTATAGTATAGTAACCAAGATAGTAAAGTAGATTAGGATTAAAAATTCAACTTTGACTAAACTATAAATAGAGATATTCTAGTAATATTATTGTTGCCATCACTTAGCCTGGCTTTTGCTCTTTAGCAAAAGGAACGCAAGAAATGTAGGGAAATCAAAATACAAAAAATGAGAATGAATTCTTGGAAAGGAGCACTAATGAGGGAGGAGAGAGGACTGAAAATAGAATTGAAATACTCGAGACAAACAAGAAAATAGGGAAATAACAAATGCAAGGGAAATAAGGCAGAGTGATTGGAGCATTTGCAAATCTTTAGAGTCAACTCAGTGCGCTTATTACAGCAATTTATTTCCGGACAGGAAAATCCTCGCCCTTCGCACATCTTCATCGACTCGATTTGTAAAGAACTTACACACACTCACAAGAGAAAGTCAGTGACAGTGACAAAATGTTCCCGAAATGAGTCAGACTAGAGAAAGCTAAGACAAAACAACATAACATGCATAATATTACATATAAATATTATGTAGGTACATACATAACATACACTAAGCGTAAATATTTATCTGAATGCGTAAGGCTGAGTTTCTTCTGTAAAGAGTTTCTGTTTCGTGAATTCAGATACTTCATAGCGTAAATGTGAAATGTTAAGTGCATTAATACAAACTACGAACCGTATGTATGTATGTCGGAGTTACGTTGTACCACTGGGCAGTAGCGCTTTCGTTGTCGATCGTCCTTCTGTATCTTTTTTCTTTAAGCGAGCTACCTTGGTAGTATGTTGGAGGTAGGTAGTTAATGTTTAAATGTACAGGAAGCTGTATTAGTATAAGTAATGATAAATTATCCATAAAATGATTTACAAAAGTGTCACAATATGAAAAAGTCAAATTCCTTGATTAAGGTTACCTTGACGAGTATATAAGTAAAACTTTCTAGATGTACTTGAAAACGGCTCACTCAGATAGGACGTT
>JAQFYC010005694.1:0-13788 GCA_034694165.1 Tomocerus mixtus
TGCCCTGTTAAACTTTAATAGATAAATGCAAATTTTAAATGAATTCCCAACAAATTGTAGAAACGAATCCTTAAATATTATGTTAAATACTAAATACATATAATCCTAAATGAAAATGGGTAAGAAATAGCATAAGTAGAAGTATCAACATCAATACCAACATCAGATAACCAATTCACGTAACGGGAACTACTTATGGTACTTAATTATAATCTGTTATCTCGCTGTATACCATTGTTGTGTTAGTATTACCTACATAATTGTATATAGAGCAATGATATTGCAAAACCTAAAACCTTGGCATAGCCTCAGCATCATCATCGCATCTCATCGACACACACATTGGTTTGGTCTTTATCTTGGAAAAACTGTTAACCTCAACTTTCATTCTCTCTCCTTCATAGAAGATTTCAAGTTGTACGGCACGACGCCTATCCTCAACTTTGTTTTTTCTTCTACTCAAGTATATGACACGACTTTGCAATTCGATGTGATCTTTTTGGCGAAGGTGGCTGTGGCTAAGCTAAACGAAAGGAAACACAAGAGATATTGTTACATATTGTTGTGCCCTACTTATCTCTAAGTAACTAAGTAGATAATATTATGTTTATTTATGTTGCCTTCCCTTCTTCCACCATCATATTTCTATTAGATTACATTATTGTAGCTTCTTTCTTGCACCGAATAGATGAAAATGGGTTTCCCCAATGTAAGATGTTGCAAAAGAGCGAAAGACAATGGCGCACACGTTGATAAGCTAATGCAAAAGTAGGGCAACACAAACACAACACAAGAGAACACTGGAAAACAAAGGAAGAACTTTCCGGGAAAAATGTTTAGCTTACAACCAACACAAAGAACAAGCCAAGCCACTACATTTCCATTCGACTTTCTTTTTCTCTCCGTACAAATAGCTCTTTGGCTTCTCCTTTCCATTAAAAACTTTCTTCCTCCAGTATCTGCAATCTAATTTATGTCAAGTATACATACAACACCAAACACAAACTAACAATGAACCAGAAATCTGCTAAGTACATACATAGTACAGTAGCTAACTAAAGTTTATGTTACCTTGCTACATAATATGTATTATAACTGTAGTAAGTAGAAATAGGTCCCTAATTCTCATATGCACACAATTTAGTGCTACAAGAAGAAAGATGCACTATTTATGTAGCTTGTGTGTGGTTGGATGAATGCATTATGTATCTTATCCTTATGTAAGTATGTCTATATATGTATCTAGTACGTGTTGTTCTAATTCTTCAAATTCTTTGCTTCTTCACATCACAAACAACACAGAATCCAATCCACTGCCAATCTCCCAGTTCTCTTTCTTTCTCTCCGCTTTTTAGCTTCTTTAACCCTTACTGGACTGGAACTAATGTATAAGGATTCCAGTGCAGCATAGCATAGACAAGAGAGAGTAGAAAAGTCCACTAAACTCTAATAACATTAACAATACAGGAGTACACGATTTCCTGGAGTAAACACTGGAGTTTTGTTTACACACTTGATTGTCGATGCTATATATTATATTGTACTACTATACATGTAATATCTTATATAACTATTTATATAACCTGACCATGACCATCTAACATACCTTCTCTAGAAATCCATGTCTACATAATAATACAGGCTTGCAGGATTTACTTAGATAACAAAATGCATGTGCCTATAGTACATTTAAGTCCAATAATAAATAATAAAAATTAACTATTTAATATCTC
The DNA here is from genome assembly GCA_034694165.1 of Tomocerus mixtus. Lineage (NCBI taxonomy): Eukaryota > Metazoa > Arthropoda > Collembola > Entomobryomorpha > Tomoceridae > Tomocerus > Tomocerus mixtus. The sequence continues at coordinate 1,734 of JAQFYC010005694.1, forward strand.
TTATTTAATATAGCTATTTTTTAATTGCAGAGTATACCAATCAAAGGGAGCATTTGGAAATTTACTTTGGCCAACTGCTGGGACAGTTCCACATCTACAGATATAAGGTTAGTTGAAGTCAACTACAATATTTTATTATTTTATTTATGTGATACAATAAAACGAAGGTGTGTATTTTATCAGAATTGTAAGCATGAGAAAAATAATTAAAGTTTATTAGAAATCAAGCAATATTATTATATTTGAAATGTAAGATAATACTATAATTATTTATTTATGTAGTATACTCGGGAATTCGCTAAAAACTGGCAAACTTCTGTGATTCCCTCCTTCTAAATACTAAATATCAAACACATAATTAATATTGATTGATGAAGTGTAAATACATGGGCATTTTGAGAGGGGGATAACAAAAAACATAATTGTTTCCTGTTTTATGGAGTAAATGATATCCTTAGTAAGTAAAATCCTTGTAAGTTGTAATAAAGCAAAAATATTCTATAGTATAGACTATATTATGATACTATCGGCAAACCAAGCTGATGAGGATAACCTATACACTACACACAATTTTCTATTAATCCCTTGCACCACATTGGAATCAAATTGGAAGTGTATTATGAATGGCTTTTGTATCCTAGAAAATCCTCGCTCTTAGCCAAAAACAAGCCAGTCTAGTCATTCCACCAAATATTTGCTTGATTGATTGATGAGTAGAGTTATTAGTTGCGTGCTCGTTGTATTTTCCTGTAGGATTCATTATGCTCACATTAAATAAACTATCGCTGTTTTCAAATATAGAATGTATAGAAGCTTTGTTTCATTCAATTCAATTTCAGTGCACTTTTATAAGGAGAGAGGGGTCAGGCAAGCTTTAGATGAAGTAAATAAAGTATTTTCGTGTGTATTAAGTAGTTATCTAAATACATATACTGATAAGTAAACGATAGTACTATATGTATTGTCTTTCCTGGAACTAGCAAAAGCTAGCAGTAAATTCGCAATCAGAGGAAATGTAAATAATTAACTAAACCAAGCTTATCGAATGACAAAAGCGAGCTAAAACATGTATTTAACGTTTATACGTATTTAGGTACTTACTTCCATGAATTAATATACATTTAGTCTAACGTGGAATCCAACGTGTACTATTAAGTAGAAATTAATTATTATCGAACATGTAGACTAAACGTGATGTGTGATTATATGGAAATATAACCCAAAATGTATATTATAGTATTTACTGTATGTATACATACACGTGCTTACATAATTTAGCATCTCGTTGCCGGAATTCTCCATTAAAATTTCAAGCACTGATTTTGTGAAATACTGATATTAATGAATGCGTTACCGTATGCAGAACTACGTACATTACTTATTTGTATACATATAGATTAAGTCACTCACTCTATTCAATTATGATGATCATGATTACACACCCACACATATTTTTCCTTGCATAATATGGAATATGAACCTAGTGTATCTGATTGAATAGCAAAGAGCATAAGGCACTTTTTGCATAGCATATACAATAGTATAACAAAGATATATTACTGAGTAATTTAGAAATGATGTGTATAATGTATTAGCAGAGTCAATTTCCAGATATACAAAGTTATTTATTATTGAATACCTTGATGAAATGAGCTGACGTAGGTGTACTTACAGAAATTAATCATTTAAGTATTTGCCCATGGCTAAATTAATAAACACATAACATAATCATAACCATCTACTACATAGATACAATCTACAGCACAGCTTTCTGAAAATAATAAAGCCAAGCAAGCCGTGTCTAATATTTCATCAGTGTATACTAAATGGCTCATAATTTTGCAAAATTCTGATTTGTTTTTACATTATACAATTTATGTATGATTACATGCCTCAGTTATAAGTATATTTTCGTATATACTGTATATATACATAACTATAGCTTCACGCAAACATAAATGGCATTAAAACTAAGTACGCTTTGTATGTCATACTATTATTTATATGGTGGTGAAGCTGTCCGTAGAGTATGTAATTTTAAATCAACCCTTTTTCAAGTCCAGATTATATTTTATTTTCGCTCTCTGCAAGGTATGTATTTCATCTCATCATATCATCTCTGCTTGTGACATTATTTGCGTGACTTTTCATCTTTTATGTTGCCTTGAAAGACTTTTTGGGAATCCACAAGGGAAAAGCTATCGACCAAGAAAGTTTTGACAGTTTGAGTGGAATTTTTATAGGAGAACTTGTGTTTTAGGCCGACATGTATACACATATACTCCAAAATGCCTCAAATACTTACCGCTGTGTATATTATGTGTATTACTCTATATAAATACATTATAAAATAAATGACTACAAAGTCGATGTCAAAGGTTGGTTTAGTAAAGCATTAAAGATTGATTATCCCACCAAACAACATACAAAAGTACACAGTCCCTTAAGTACAGTGTGTACTAAACTAATATTAATATACATCACAGCCAAAACCAAACCATTCCATGCCATGCCAGTTAACTTTTATGTAGCAGCTTTAGCTCTGCACACACTCACGATAGTCACACTCGCATATCACCAAACAATTGCTCTAATGTGTTCACATATTAAATAGAGTATAAATTAAATGGGATGTCGTTTAGGTAAATATACGAAGCACGTATGTGAAAATTTTGCTCATTAGTAAGTCAACAGCTTAAATCAGTTCAGTTCACTGAGAAGAAAAAGATTCTTCTATTATATTCTACTGTAGTAACTGTAGCATTTACTATTTAGTATTCTTATCGCTTAAGTTAGTTAGTTAGTTGACTGCATTTGATTAGCAGAGAATGGAAATACTGAAATGTACAGACAGATATTACTTACAAGTTAGCGAACAAGTAGATGCATGCAAAAACTAAGTTTGTCTTGTCTGCAATGTGAGACAGAATGGCATTTACTTGATTTGGTCATTTGAATACTTGACTTGACTTGGCTTTAGTTTTAGATTAAGTGAGACTGTTATACATTACATGCATTCACACAGAATGAGACAAGAACAAAAACTAGTAGACTTGTTACTTTTAGTACTTATCTACATGGTTTTCGTATAGTGAATACTTTCTTCTCAATTTACATTCTCAGATTTGTTGTTCGAAGACATATGTGAGATTGCTATCTGATGTGATGACCATGAGGATAATAGGAACAGGACAGGACAACAGAAGAAACATTCACAGAAGATATTCCACCAACTATTATATGCACATAAGTAATAATATAATATGATATGATACTCTAGCTGTTGTTAAGCTCGCACATGATAAAATATTATTTGAATGTGAATAGTGAGAATGAATGGACAATTCCTTTCCTCTGCTCTTCTTTACACTTCTTAGCAGTTTAAATGTAGTAAATACATTATATCTATACGTGTGTCTTAATTGCTATCGATATAAAGCAGTCAAAATTCAATGCATCTAGATTTCTCCTCAACCAAACCACAATTTACTTCTCAATCAATCAATCACAACATTGCATTCGTTTTTCTCAACTACTACGTACATACATACATATGTACGTATAAAGTACACGAAGAAGAATCAATATTCAAACTTGCATTCCATTCATAGACTGAAGAATTGCTATTCTTTTTAAGTATAGAGTAAGTATTTGTCTGTAGGATGCATTGCACTAAAATTCCAAAGAGGAAAACGCATAATGTATGAATGGTGATATACAAAAATGCATCAGTGCAGTAAACAGTAAAGCAAGTCACATCGTATCACAGATCAGAGCTAATGTACTGATACAAAGTAATAAAGGCGTATGGTTAACATTCATTTAATCTATTCATCCATATTCGATTGAATTGAATTCAACTCTCTCTCTCTTATTTAGGCTACCTGTATATACTTATGTAGTAATGCAGATTAATATGTATGCATTATATGCACATGCATGCATGCATGTAAATAATAATATACATAGAACCGAATGGCTTTAAGTACTTAAGGTACTTATTACCATTTCTACAAATATGTAGAAGAATTTATGTGAGATGCATTAGTATGCAGCTGAGAATGAGTTATCTTCTTTTCTTACTTACAACACAGCAGAGCCTTATTTACTATTTACTCACATTCACATTCACATCCCATCAAATCACATCGTGTCTCACCTACTAGCGCTAAACGCTTAAGATCTTCCCAAGCATCGTGATTATTCCTTCATTTAATCGTCAGCAATACATATTTATTGTGATTACATGCATTGAATTGAATTACTATGTGTTAGAGTTCCGTTTATTGCTAATGTTGTACTGTAATGCAGCAACAAATACATGGGATACACTTTTTATTTACCTATACATGGTTTAGCTGTCAAAATCACGTAGCAGATCTGTAACACATTGGGTTCACTTACTTATAAGTATATACGTTTGACGATTTTTACTGTTTTGATACAGCAACATTCATTTTGTTCAGATGTGTTTGTAAATATGTGTGTCATCTTCATAAATATATTTGCTCAATACTATAGAGCATTCTAAGGAAAGGTTTTTCAATTTTCTTGGCCTAAACGTAAGTGGTAAGTGTATCCGGGACGGCATATTAAGTATTACTAAATATCTGTAATATACACAGGTGTTAATAGCGCTTTAGCTTTACATTTAGCAATGAAGAAATTTTCCTTTGGTGAAATGTGTAGTTAAAATTATCATAAGCATATGTTAATTAAAGGTGTGTAATTTTTATTATTAATTACTAAGTATTAGTTAGTAATATAATATATTTTTTAGTGAACTACAATTTCTACTTTTAGTGAACTACAACTATTTATTATATTTATAATATATTTTATTTATTAGTTATTTTGCAACGTCATTAGAATTTGTTCCATTAGCACATTCTGGTTGCTGTATTACGAATATTTTGTTTTGTTAGTTTGTAGCGATTTAAAATGCTTTGGCACGCAAAACTACGGTTTTTGCATCCGTTCAGTTGTACACTATGTAGATATGAATCTAATCATTCTCATATTGTTACTTTACTTTATAGAACACCGAAATTATCCCTATTGTAATTCAATATCATTGATTTTGGGTTTTCTCATTGTGTTCTGCGGCGGACAATATATTGGCTTCTCTGAAAACCTGATATTATAGGCAATAAAATGATGACGGAATGGCACTTGAAATATTTAAGTAGATAAGTATGGGCGCTTTTCTCTATTGTTCTCTGTCTATTTAGTACATTTTACATTTGCATGGCATTACACTTTAGAATTTGTATAGAAGATACTATAGACACATATTTACCAAATTGTAATGAATGACTCTGTTCATGAATAAACTTATACTTTCTGTTCCTTATGGGAAATCATTACAGGATTTTAAAATGAGCTGTTTCTATGTAAGTTATTGTGCTAACGATAAGTAAGTACTTATAATAGTATGCCTAGGAGTATGTAAGTACCTATTCCTACAATAACGCTGACATAAATATTTAATGAATACAGAAAAGTAACATTGCATTGTGTCAGAGCATTAATGCGTAAATATGCATTATTATACATTCACAGACGTAAGTATAATACATCGTTCCTCATTGTCAGTTGGATTTATTTGCATTTATTCCATAGACGCTGAAGAATAAACTTCCGAACTAAAATATACCTCATTCTATATATTAGTATTATGTTATGTACTACTGTATAGGTAGAAGGTACCTTACTACAAATATCCGTCGGACGACGATGTAGTGATTACGATATGATTTTAATTTGCTGTCCGGTACCTATGTGTGTAAATGTAGGACGCAGTTAGACCAGACACAGATCAGTGTAATTCCCATACTGCATTCAAAAGCGTATAATATACTGTTGTTGTATATTTCCAATTGAAAAATAAACCCAACTGTTACAAAGGAAGGAGAATAAATAGCAAACTCTGCATGGCAAAGTAAAATGAATAATTTCTGAGCTCTCATCTCCTCGAATCGATTCACTTACTAGTTCAACAAGCTGTGCAACCGCAAATTAACATTGTCATCCTTCCCGTCCTCTATTCAAGATAAACTTGTATTCTGTAGGGATAAGGATGAATAGGGTTAGTTTATAACATAACTAGAGCAATTCTCCTTGCTGTATTCTAACAATGGCAGTGGAAATAAATATTAATCTGCAGAAATTGGCTATAAACACACTTATTATGTAAATCTCGATTTTGTACGCAGAAGTAGTTTTTTGTGTGATTTTTGACACATTTTACAAAATGAGTACAATAACTGCAATTAATTCTATGGGCACTAAAGTTATAATTACTTTTACTTATATTATGTTTGATTTACGGGATTGACATTATTTGAATTTGTTGAGTAAATTGCATGACATGACTTGTCGTAAACTTAACCAGGGCAGAATCATAGTTGTATTTGTGATAGGGCGTGTAAGGTTGCTGAGTAAAATAAAATTAGAAGTACAGGTGGACAATCAAAGAACGCTTAAGCTAGTGTGACTGACAATAAATGTATTGTCATGAATGCTTCGTAAGTATTTACAATTTACACTAAACTATAATTTTAAGTCCATAAAAATGAGGCACATTTTACATAGAAATACAAGTACTTACTTGCTGTGGTCAAATAGCTGTAAATTGTGTGGGAGTGAATAGCAAGTCCTTCTGTAACTATTTATGAGCACAATAAAATTTGAATGCGGAACAAAGTAAATATTTATTTAAGTCCTATTGAACCGATGTATCCATAAATCGCTTTCCAAAAATAAGTACTATATTAAGCTTCTTTGAATACAGATAAATACAGTTAAAATTTAAATATTTAGGCTCCTATTGTTCGCCACATAGAACATGGGTACCTAAATTTAAGTATTGACATTCAGTCAATTCATTCGGAAGGCAAACATTCATTATCATCCTCATTTGTGGACAAGAAGACAACACAAGCTTGGAACACATAATTTTCGATTTAAATATCTTGGAATCTGTAAGAATACATGGGATTGTTGTAAAATTTGAAAATTGAATTGAGATCAGCATGTGTACATCTATATAAAGTAATTAGGTATTAAAGTAAGGTAATAAAACATATATTTGTAGTACAAATATATAGGGTAAACTACGCGAGTCTTGTAAGGAGAGACAGCGACATACATGCGATTTGAAATGCAGTCTGTATGTACATTTACATTTATATGCTAAAGGTAAATTGAATTTAGTCGATTTTAGGGTATATTCTACATACTTACTTGGAATACAAACTTACATATAATTGTGTTCGTGGACTTGCTTGAGTGATTTAATTGTTATTCATGAATGTGCGAGGCGAAGATAGGAAAGAAGAGTAAAACAGGCTATCGGCTATAGAAAAGCTCGTCGAGGTCGTTTGACTGGGCAGGATGGCTTCTGTCGAGTCACAGACTTTGTTCTGTGTGGTGAGCTTGGCTTTGTTTTCGTGTCATGTCAGCTGAATTGAACTGTAATGACCGTAGTTATACGTTATAGTTGCTGTTGCTGTTAGTAAGTAGCTATGTAGCTAGATAGATAGATAAGTTGTTCTTCTGCCCCTCTGCACTGGACTGACTTGATTTGCTTATCCATTTGTATTTTGTTCTGTGGTGTGCTGTGTAATTTGGCTTTGGTTAAGGATTGTCTCATTCTCTGCTACTGATCTCACTGACCAAACAACCGGCGGTGTGTGTGATTGCCTTGTTTTTACTCCCTTCCTCTCCTTTGGTCACTGAAATATTTATTTATTATACTACGTAGATACTTAGAGAGCAGATATCCACTTTATAGGGCAAATATATACGTAGTAGTTAGTAGGTACGCCTATGTACTTAGTTATAGATAATCTGATCAATAAACTTATTAACTTAACTTATACTAGCCAATATTATGTATTTAATACACCAATGCAATGCAATCTAGTTAAACTACTACTGCGTATTGTATGTGCCTAGGTACTACTATATACTATATACTTAATTAACAGTTAACTCTTTTACTCTATTGCATTAAGTACTATACTAGGTATACACACATATTTCGGTGTAAACCTCCAGAAGCTATAAAGCTTGTTATGGTGGTTAGTTTAGTTATGTTTTGCTGTGTTTCGCTACGTTATGTTACGTTGGTCAGAATTTTGGTTAGACGAACATTAGACTCCCTGCATCGAATTAATTACAGTCACAAACTACAAACATATGCCTGCAACTACGAAATACAATACAACTCCCTAAAAATTTACGGGACTTTTGATTTAACATGGAAAGGACATTTGAGGTTATCCCCTTGCGTCATTTTCAGATTCCTCTCTGCAATTCTGCAAAAGTTTAGATTAAAAAAGTGGTCCAATTATTCAAAAGTCAATAGTACTCATTTTCTTTTGGCAAAAAAGACGTCATGACATTTTTCTAAGTACGTATAAATGAAAACGTGCAAAAATATTGTTTAGTAAGTATCTTTTACATACATATGTTATACAGTAATATGTAAATATTAGTATTTATTTGGATGCTTTTAGAAGTGAACAACGCCGCTTGCTATAAAAAGACGACCAGGGTATGCCATGCTATGCCAGGGCCTAAAACGATGTAATAAAAATAAATGTTTGTGCTCTCATTGCACTGTGTGCAATTTCGAACACTCTGAAATGCATTGTTAAGCCATTGAATTCAATCCGTGTGGGAATATTGCAAAGATTTAAGTAAAAGCTTCAATTACTTGTAAGTAATTGAGGTTTACATACAGAGTGGTACTGTTTGGTATACATATTGGGACAAAAGTGCATTTTGCGAGATTTCAGTTTGTAAGTATTTTGCAACAACAATTACTTTATATATAAATTTATAAGACATTACTATTTCTACTATGAATTACTTCTATAATATTCAATAAAACGTCTATACGGGATACTAAATAAATTGGACCAACTATCTAGTAATTACATTTACATTATAAACCAGTACATAAATACTTAATGTAGCGAACATAAAATGTAACAGTAACTACTATTAAGTATTAACTCTACAATTTAGCAAATGTGTTTTCGATCCAAGTAAGTGAACTAGATGGGCAATTGTAATGAATTGTTTGAACAATCAATTCATTTCTAGTGTGTATACATAATTTTCCAAATAAGTTTGTTCTTCATGCCTTTGTAGTAGCTCGATATTGTTTTTATCGTTTTGTCGCATTCGCATTGCTTGTCGTGTGCTAAATGGCTCTTTTGCATTAGTACCATTTACACTAATAGTAGGTAAGCATAAATATCTTGGTTGACTTTTCTTTCCATTTATAGTTAGCTAGTTAGAGATAAATATGGTTGAGCGAGTTCCCTGGCTTGGCTTGGCTTGGCTTGGCTTGGCTGACATAGAAAATGTTTAAGCCTCCTTGTACTATACTTCATACATTTTTACATGCACAGGTTATATTATTCTGTTTCCCTTGTGGAGTGCGAGCGTAGAATAGCCTTATTTACAATAGGAAACGAAATTGAGCCAAGGAAAGTGGAAGTTAAGTTGCTATACAGTTTAGTTACCTTAGGTAGTTAAATTAGGGCCGAATTAAACTACAAATGCAAGTACGTATATGTCCAACGAAACGAACTAAAGCAATGGAGTAGAATTGAATGTAGTAGAATGAAACTCAAATGCAAATGTAGGCAGAAGTCGATTCAGTCCAGTTTTACGTGAATAACTTCCTCTTGTTAATATTAGCCGTGTTCTAATCTATAGGATGTACTTTAGTACTTATATTTATATATGTTGTAGTTTGTAATGGAACTCCTTTTGCATTAAACCGTACTAACTAGTACGGATCAATCCAAACGGAGTTCTAATACAAACTACAACATATTCTGTACATAGGTACAAAGTAGAGTCTAGATAAGATATAATAATAATTCTGCTATACGATACAGTAGTATATGTTACGTACCTTTGTTTTGTATTTAATATGCCATCCCTACTCCGTAGTGTACAGTACACGAGGAACAAAACAAGAGCAACTAACGTGCATAAGTAACTCATTGCAAAATCAACAGGGAATCAACATTTCCAAGCTTTCAGCATAAAATAGGCAAAACAATCTAACATAAACTACATTAGATAGCTTTTCCTATTTATGTAGATGTGGATGTAGTATGTAGTCTAGAACTAAGCACGTTATGTTACAATTGTTACACTTACTACGAAATACGACAAGTTTTGCTCGACTTTAGCCTTCCTATACCCTTTTGGTGCATATATAATATGTAGGCATTACATTCTTTGTTTTGTTTAATATTCAAGCGCCCCAATAAGATACGATACACGAAACAAGCAAATTTTGCATAGCATTAGTAAAGTACCGATATATGTAACATTATGGCTATAACATATATATAGTATGTAAGTATATAAATATATTATATGTCATAGAACACCAGTCACTCAGTCAGGACAGGGACAGGGACAGGACAGGATCACTAACGTAAATGTAAATGTAGCAAACAAGATTCCTTGCTAAAATAAACTAAATAGCTAGGTAAGCAAGTGCAATATAATATAAGTACAATGAATACACGAATAGATTAACATGTACCATAGTATTAACTGTATTGTAGAATTAGAGTCCGAATGAAATAGCGATATACTTACGTATACGTTATATATAGTTGTATATGTGACTAAATATATGGCGTGTCATGGCATGTTGGGATTGGGACTTTTCTGCGAAACTACCAACACTAACTCCTACATCTACATTACATTATACACAAAATTAGAACACACAGTCGCTCTAGTGCAGTGCTATAAATAATTTAAATTCGGATCATATTTACTATGGAAAATTCAGTCGAATTAGCTCCTTTGGCCTGGCCGGGCTATCACTATTCTAAATAGCTAGCGTGGCGTGTTTATGCTAACTTTGTAAAGCAGAGTTGAGGAAAATGCTAAACTAAACGCAAAAATAGTATTAGAGCTACTATGTGTGTATATGTATACAGATAGTATGGAGTATAATGTCTACGTCTTGGTTAATAGCAAATAAGTAGGCACATTTAGCCTAGTTACCTTAAAACTAACATTGTTATGCTATTGTATAGGGATATAGTTTTCTACTACACTTTTAGGTACATTCCTAAACAACTTCTGTATTTTCTGCACTCGAACAAGTTTCACTCAAAGTACAATATGAAAATTAGGGAAGATGGAAATTGTGCTCATTTTCGCTATATAAGAGTTTTGCATTTACAGCTAAATTGTGCTCTAAATATATAAATATAAGTAAAAGCCAATCGCTAAGATTAGTTTAGTATTATTGTATATTATGATGTTTGCTAAAAGTGAGTTAAGTGAAGTCCGGTACCTAATCGGCTCATGAATAACTAAAAAGTCCAATTCTAGCGTCCTCGTCCTTTCTTAAGTATTTAAGCGTATAATTAGTATTGATATCAGTCTACTTATACTTGAAAAGATGGTTACTTATTTATTATACATCTTATGGGCACTTTCTAGACATTATTAAAATTATCATATTGTGGGAAAGCTATCTGTACCTAATTGCTATTTATTTTTTATGTGGAGAAGCCATATTATGTAGCAGAATAGGTATTTAACGTGCATAATTTTAATTTTCAATTTGTTGTCGCTATTGCTTTGTATTTTTATGCACCTATAAAAATTTGTCAATTACTAGCATTAATTTAATTTAAGGCAATTAAGTGTGCTAAGGTTTTATTAGCAAATTAAGGAGTCGCATAATAATTACAGTAATTACTATAATGTAGGTAGCTAATTTAGAAAGATTTACAGCGTGACAGTATAAATGTATTATACGGATAGTCCGTAGTATTGCTACTAGGTTTTGTCTCAAAGATGCAACTGCACTAGTTACAATTAGACATAAAATATATATTAAGCAAACCATTAGCATTAGAATGTGCAATGAAAGTACATAGTTAAAGAATTGAATTGGAATTTATTCTTTGGCATTAACGGATCTGTATCAGTTTCTCTAGAATATATAGCTACCATTACTTATTTACTTGATTCCTATAAAAACAAACGCATA
>JAQFYC010005695.1:0-13780 GCA_034694165.1 Tomocerus mixtus
CATTAATGTATTCTGCATGATTCTTTGAGCACCCCTTTAGCAAAGAGGCTATATATTCCTCAGGGAAGAATTTTTGATAGTATTTTATAGCAACTCCAGACTCCTTTACAAGATAATTTTGTAGCACGATATCGGAACTGATCCCGAAAGATGTTTGCAAGTCATTTATTGTTGTTGCTCCTCTTGGCCATTCCTTGCAACTAATATGGTTGACCAATAATACAACAATGAAATTGGCAATAAATACCTTCGACATTGTCCAGCAGAAAAGCATTTCTGTAAGGGTTTCATTAAAAAATAATTAGTAAAAGGAAAAATTGGATAATTCAAAATTCCATTACTTTAGTATAGTACTATGAGTATACTTACCTTTATTTTCTATATTTGTATTCCGTGGCGCACGTTACTTTATTTAAAGAGTTTATTTTGCACGTATTTTCAATCAGTGTACTCGCCTATTTATATTGTCACTATAGAGAACAACAATGAAAATTATATTTACAATTATAATATAATTTTCCAGTCTGTTGCATATTACGTCGCAATTCCCATATTTTATTGAAAATATCATTAATCCTAATGAACATAAGGTTTATTGAGCAAAATAAAAATTCTCACCTGTAAATATATTTATGCAGCTGGTTAATTTTAACTTTTTGATTTCACACTGACAATTTTCTTTTCAAATAAACAATGTAATTTCAGTGACCTATACAAAACACAATGATTTGTTAATTTGATTTAAGTAGTATTTTTTTCTGTAATGAATTATGTTTGTTGTCTAACTGTGTATTTTAATCTTTAAATTGTTGGCTAGCCAATAAATTGAGAATAAAGTAATATAGTAATAAAACATTGCAAAACTGTGTGTATAAAAGTAGCTAAAGTGAAAAGGTGCAAACTGTTAACAGTGAGCACATAATACAGTCCGTTTTTGGTCAAATCTCACAGGGCCTCACATAATACAGTCCGTTTTTGGTCAAATCTCACAGGGCCCCACATAATACAGTCCGTTTTTGGTCAAATGTCACATTGCCTCAATAAGTTGGGGCATTTTGAGAAAGTAAAATTTATCCTTGGATTGAATTCCGTTAACACAATTCAAAAAGTTGAACCGTTTAAAAGTTACAAATTGTATGCACACTAAATGTATTCAGGAATTTAAGTCAGAATTCAATCGACGGTTACACGGTTAACGCCTTTGATTAGCGCTGACGGCAGAAATTTGGGCACGGGTGCTGGGCGCTGACGGCAGCACCCCAGTGCGCAGTGTATTGAATGCATATGCACTCGGAATACTGTGAATTGAACATTGTTTCAAATTGACCTCAGTGACCTGTTGACCGATTGACCCCATATTAGCAGGGTGTCGTCCTCTCGTCCCACAAAGGACGTATACTGCGCAGGAACGGTTTATCTTAATCCGTTCAAAAGTTATCGTGTTTACAGACGGACAGACAGACAGACGCCCAGGCAACGTGATCGTACAAAGTAGCTTCCGCTACTTAATAATTAATCATGGCTTCACAACGATTTTGATCTCACCCGTCTTATATGAAGTTTAAAACGGTGCGATCATAATCGCACTATCCCACATGGTGTCCGATAATAATGTCATACTGTGTGATTATAGTCGCACGCTAAATTGTGAACTTCATATAAGAGCTTATTTTTTCTTAGTTTGCCTCCAGTTTTTTATTTTTCTAAATAATACTATCACAGCTTTTGACTCCAAAGTAGTTGTAAACGACGAAGGGATAGTTTGTGGTAAGTAACGAAAAATCCCAATGTCATAGGGCAAATAGGAAAAATGTTTTCATGTAGATAAAGTCATAATGCGATAATTGTCGCAGATTTTGGACGACTTGGGTTAAAAAATACTTGTCTAAAAGTTTTGCGACAACTTGCCAATTCTGCTCGCGAGACATCAATAACAATTATAATAAATAAATAATTAACTGCACAAAACCAGCCATCTAGACCGGTAATAAATTAACATAAGGTCCAACTCCAACTATAAATACTGGCAATAAACGTTAACAAACATATGAGCTAATATAACCAGCGTGAGAGTAATAAAAATAAAATATGAGTTTTATTGTGCGGAAGTAAGGAAGCAAAGACATGATAGCAATGCTTAACTTTCTTTGTGCAGGTACAAAATTAAGGAGTCTCGCTTTCGTCGCAAAATGCAGTGTGTCCTACCCCAAATGATAAATAAATAATATTTAAATTTAAGGGTGTAATTATGTTAACCAAAATTCAAATTCTCACTTCAGTGTAACCGCTGACCGCAGCTGATTATTTTATTTTCCTTATTCCTCGGAAAAAGTACCGTTGTTGTTCAAAATATGGCAAAGAACGAGGCAATGTGTGACGTATAAGGCTTAAAATCAAGGCTGCAGATACCAGGTTGAATAAAGTATTGAAATGGCAAGTGGCCTCATAATTTGCATTACTAGTCAAATGTTATAATATATAGGTACTATCTAATATATTTGTACATTAGAAAACGTTGTACCGTCCCTAGTTAACATTACACATCTAACAATATAATAAATAATGATGTCAGACTTTTCAAATTTTTTTCTGGTTTACAACTAATTAGATTTGGGAATAAATTAAATTGAAAATAAATATTTTAATAAAATATATGTGGGAAATAAATAAAATATATATAATACTTGTCTAAAATATATATAGAAATAATAAAATACATAATTATATGTTAACGTTTACAACATAGCACATTTAATATAAAAGGAATTAACGATGACATTATTAAGGAGCTTGTCTCCTTTATGGATTTGCTGTGTCTGTCGGTCTGTCCGCCCGACACAGCAAATCCGTCTTTATACTCCATAACTCAAAGACGGTTTGAGATATCGACTTAAAATTTCCAGAGTGGCAGCCTAATTGCGGTGCATTTTGTGGTACCATTAATAAAATGGGTCAGTTGGCCCCACTCCCTCTGAATTTTGACCCCGCCCCCATTATTTGAAAGCGCAACATATGGCAAGCGATATGTATTGAAGAAAAGCTGTTGACATCAGGAATACAACTATAAATTTCAATGTACCCCAGACGTGGGGCACCTGAAGGTCTCATGAAAATTAAACCGGCATGATCACCATGATGATTACCATAATAATCACAATGATAAGCAATGCAAATAATTTGTTTTATAATAAACTCCTTTTCTTTATCACGTGTATTAAAATTTAATTCATATACGGTCAATGGCGACTGTAGCTTAAGGAAAAGCTTAAGTAATTGGGAAATCATTTTTGGGCGAAACGGCGGACCAAGTCTTCCCTACAATTTTTTTCGATTTTTATGAGATTAGACAAGATTTACACTGATCCCGGCCATCAACATAATATATAAATGTATGTATCTATTTAATTTAGGCATTGTATACCAATAGTCCTGCATACTGTGCACATGATTTAAGCACTTGTTTGCGTAATGATGGTTTACAAATAATGTACAGTATGTCCCATGCCCATAACTACAGTAATGCATTATGAAAATACATGGAAAAAGTTCAAGTTTTATGTAAACGCTATACTTTACACTGCTTGAAGCTTTTGGGAAACCGTGGAATGGCCCCCTTCGTTCACGATGCATAATTCCACCCTTTCTTTCGAAAAAAAACCATTGTCTCTCAAAAATACCACATTTCTATTTCCCGTAATAGATTATTGACTTTACCTGCAACATAACTAAATAATGATTTCTCTATCGACTCTGCCTCCTTTTATGTGACCCTGCATCATATTATATTATATATATAATTAATTAATATTTATATAATTGCTGTATAGGTGTTCATAGCAATTTTTTCTACATTATGATTTGGACAATAGTCTAAATATGTTTCGTAAAAATTTTAAATTAAATATAGGTCCATAGATATTTATTTTCAATAGATAAGTTCAAAAAATTCAAAAAATAGGGTCGAAGTCCCAATTACATGTTTATGTTACAATTACCTTATTCAAGACTTATCATTTCCATTTCACTGTTGATACTAGAATTTTTTTACGAATGACGGCTCTCCATAAGTTAGAGAAACAGCTGGAGATTCTTAACATGGCAATCATTTTTATTCCATTCTCAACGGTGACCTGTAATTTTTCCCCAAAAAGCATTCTAGGTACCCTTAACGCACATGGATTCTTGCAGAAAAATCATTCCATGAGCATTAGTTGAAGAGAGTTGAGTATCCTCAGTGGATCTAGCATCTGCGACAGCAACTTTCTCTCGAATGCGGAAGGCTGGAAATTCATTTCACCTGTAAGATAAATTGGGGCACATTTCTACTGAAATAGATACTCTGTCAGTCAGCTTCACTTTCACTGTTTAAATTTTAAATTAATGTCAGTTGTTGGTCTCGTCTCGACAGTTGTACCGGGCCAGTGACACATATTGACATACTTATTATCTTGGTAGATATTAAATATACGATACTTCAACCAAGTATTTGTAATCCGTTAGGCATCTTAGATTTAAATGTGAATACGTTTAAAAACATTTAAATGTTGAATGTAAAACTAAAATTTTTGTGATGAAATGGAGCTGAAGGGTGAACCTCTAAACAGTCTAAACTGTCTTTTATGTCTCAAATCTTTGCAGACACGCAAACCTCTGAAATGGAAACATGACGAATTTGTTGAAGGTAATAATTATAATTTGGTGGTACCAGTTACCCTGTAACCTGTTTACCACGACCGACCGCATAATAATACGCGACCAGTTTTCTTACGAATTTTATTTGTTGTCTCAATCAAATCTTTCATTTTTATGTTGAACAGGAATCGCAAGTGAATGTTGTTCTACCGTAAACGACCAATTGAGTGTCATTTTCCTGCTAAGAAAACTACTGGAGATTCCAGTAGTTGTCTGTGGCGAACTCCTTGAATCGTATGGAAATCCGTATTATTGGATTTCTTGCTGTGACTCCTGTTCAGTTATTGTTGACAAGGGGAGACATACTTTTAATCAAATTGTATTGCTTCAGAAACAATTGGTAAAAGTTCAAGATACGTTAAAGACTTCCATCTGTAATTCTGGAGAATTGTTATCAAATTGCGACAATGCAGCGAAAGGGCCGACATGGACATTGAGGTCATATATTAAGAATGGTGAGTCGAGATTTAATATTTGGATTCAGCCTACTTGCCACTTGAGCTAATAAACGAACAACAACAATTAATATGCTAAAATACAAATATTTTACCAGCGTAGCGTAACTCGAATTATTTAAAATGAGTATTGAAACTTTTTCTGTAGATATTATAAGTAATTACTTCCATCCATGTAATTTTTAATTATTAGTATAGTTTGTATTTTTAAATAAATTGGAAGCAAATTGGGTAACTGTAACGGTTAAACATTTTTAATTGTTATACGGTTCATGTACTATTATTTACAATCAGTGGCTAAACTACGATACCATAAAGGTTATAAATATTGGGGGCCCGAACGCTAAGGGGGCCCGAAATTTTATTATAATATTGCAAAATATTATGCAACAAATAATTAATAATTATTGCCGTAACTTAATTTGTTAATGTTAGGCAAGATGTTAGATTTTGTAGCACAGAGCACAGAAAACCTCGCTGGTATTTTGGTTAGTGATAGGGAATTTGCGTTCGCTAGATATTATGTGCAGAATTGAACAGAAAATGAAAAATTTTCGCGATCCGCGCAACTTTATTAAATATTTATTTTTTAGGTCTTCAATTTGCCTCTAAACGCCAAAAATTTAGCGCACAATGCTGCAATTTATGAATAAAATCAGCTTCCTACTGTTAAATTGGGCAAAAATTACCAAAAAATTTCGCGCTGCGCGCCACTTTGTCAAATATGTATGTTTTAAGTCTTTAACTCGCCTCTAAACGCCAAAAAGTTAGCGCACAACGCTGTAATTTGGAGATAAAATCAGCTCCCTATTGTAAAGAACAGGGCTGGTGGGATAGGATATCCAGACGCTCTCATTAAAAGTCCCGATTTGAAAATATAATTGTAGCGTGGACATTTCTAAGCAAGTAGGAATCGGTTCCAACCAAATCGCATAATAGGTTCGGGAGCTATACCCCGCTGAAGGTCCGATTTAGTCTCCAGTTTTTACACACTTTTGGGTATAAATCTTGAACCAGGCAACTTACAGGTTTGAAAAAAATATCAGGCGAGAGCCCTTTCAACGTAGAACAAGATAGACACCAACACCGTCCAATTCCCCCCACTTGGGGAACCGCCATTTTCCCCATTTAACATGGGGAAAAGATGACGCTCTCATTAAATGTCCCGAATTGAAGATATAATTGTAGGCTGGACATTTCTGAGCAAGCCAACATAGGGTCCCAGCCAAATCGCATAATAGGTTCGGGAGCTATAGCCTCCTGAAGGTCCCAGTTATTGCTGTTTACTGTATTCCCATGCTCTGACCCAAATCGGGACTTTTAATGAGAGATATCATATCCCACCAGCCACCAGCCCTGTTCTTTGAGCAAAAATGGTAAAAAAAAAATTTCGCGCTGAGTGCGATTTTTTTAGTTTTTAAGCGCCATTATTTTTTCCTGGGTCCGGTCTTGTGGATATGGTCAACAGACAACAAAGCATTCCATTATTTCCCAATGTTGAAACAGCTTTAAGGTTACTTTTAACGCTTCCCATAAGCATTGCTTCAAATGAAAGGGCTTTCTCTAAGGTAAAACTTATAAAAAGTTACTTAAGAGCAACCATGGGCCAGGATCGGCTTAGTAATCTAGCCATTATGTCAATCGAAAAAGAGACACTGGATATAATTTCTTTCGACGACATAATAGTGGAGATTGCAAAGGCAAAAGTCAGAAAAATAAATATTAGGCTGTAATTAGCTATTGTATATTATGCTTGTGTATAACAAATTTAATCAGTTAAATAAACAGTTATTTTTTCGAGGACATTATGGGGCCCAAAAGGTTTTTTTGTGGCAGGGACCACAACTGGGTGTTTAGCCACTGTTTACAATTATTTATTTTGTTTTAATTTTAGATATCAATGATGTCAAACTTGATTTAAAAATTCTCTCCAATTCTCCTCAAGGATACAACTTGGGTAACATTAGCCATTTTTTACACAATATAGCAAAGATTAGTTTTCCACGGATTTATTCATGTTTTATGTTATTTTTAGAAATGCCTACGGAGGAGAACATAATGGATGTCAAACCTAGTTTTGACACTGTACCCCAGGTCAAAGGAAGATTGAATAGCACTGAAAATAATTACAAAAGCAAAAAAGAATTGAATTTCCATGTTGAAGATATAACTGAGGATTTGAATATTCCATCTGGAAGCACTTGCGGAGCTATTATTCTAAATACGGTAACCGGTGTGGGTGTTCGAAAACCTGAAAAGTCAAAACAGAAAAAGAAAATAATACCATCATGGTGTGACGTTTGTGAAAAGGAATTTCCGTCTCTTAAAGATTTAAGGAGACATCGACAAAGGACGCACACTGAGAAAACATTTCCTTGTAAGATTTGTAAAAAAGTATTTATCAGGCGGGACCGCTTACAGATTCATCTTCGCGTTCACACTGGGGAAAAGCCTTTTGTGTGTGACATTTGTGGGAAACGGTTTTCGCAATCTGGCACTCTAAAAGGTCATCTTCGGGTTCACACTGGGGAAAAGCCTTTTGTGTGTGATATTTGTGGTGAAGGATTTTCGCAATCTGGCACTCTAAAGGGTCATCTTCGGGTTCACTCTGGGGAAAAGCCTTTTGTGTGTGATACTTGTGGGAAAGGGTTTTCCGAATCCTGTGATTTAAAGCGTCATTTTCGCACTCACACTGGGGAGAAGCCTTTCGCATGTGACATTTGTGGGAAAGTGTTTGCGGAATCTGGCACTCGACAGAAACATCTTCGCGTTCACACTGGGGAAAAGCCTTTTGTGTGTGATACTTGTGGGAAACGGTTTTCGAAATCTGGTGATCTAAAGCGTCATTTTCGCGCTCACACAGGAGAGAAGCCTTACGAGTGCAAAATTTGTGGGAAAGAATTTGCGCGATCTGACACCCTACAAGAACACCTTCACACTCACACAGAAAATAAACCTTACCAGTGTGATATTTGTGGGAAAGGTATTTCGCAATCTTATGATCTGAAAAGGCATATGCTCACTCACAGTGGAGAAAAGCCATTTAAATGTGACATTTGTGGGAAAGGATTTTTGCGATCTAGTCTACTAAAGGTCCATATTTGTAATCCCACTGGGAAAAGGCATTTTTCTTGAAATATTTGCCAGAAATCATTTTCAAGAGCGTTCGTTTTAAAATCTCGCAAAATAGCGCGCTATGGGGAGATGCCTTTTAACTGATCATTTGACATCTCTTCATTTCGAGACTTATAATGCCCTTACTGTCACTGTCGCTGGAATAATTGCTCTACCCATGGAGAAGTGAATCAAAACCGCGCACCGTAGATCTCCAATGAAAAGTGAACACCTCGAGACAAAGGAGAAGATTTCGCAATGCAGTGCAGCGGAGAATCGGTGCTCAACGTGAGTAATTTAGTAAACCCACGTGTAGAGCCAAGAACCAAGAAACGAGTTTCCTTCGCTATCTAGACGGAAATTTTAATTTAATTAATTAACGTGCCAAATTAGAGCCCAATGAAAAATAAAGTGGTTTCAAATATACTTGTAAAATTCAGTTCTCTCCGTTTGTAAAAATTGCTTGATTAATAGACTTAATGTCACAAGCCATAATAAGTAGATATCTATTTCTGAGTTAGTCCTAAACATTGCATGCAAGCCAAAAACATGGGTGGGTATTAATAAAGTGTAATTTGAGAAACAATTTTATTTATACGTCTATAGTGAAAGAAGATATAACAATTTATAGATAGATATATGGAGCAACAATCATGCCATACATTTTCGGAATTAATTCACATATATTATGTAAAATGAAGTGCATTCTATATGCGATATACTTAGTATCTGCGACAGCGACTTCGCACATCACAACAGATATCAAGGAATGGTGGGAATTCATATAACATCTGATAGAACTACTGCAGTTTTACTCTTATTATATCTCGGTAAGTATTGACTGTTAGCTGTAGTTATACGTTATATACTTTTGTTATCTTTAGCTTTAGAGCAATAACATAACCTCAGCAGCTCGGACATCGGATGCTGACTTTAATTGCGAATTTTATTTTTGTAGCGAAATGGAGCTGAAAGGCGGACCTCTAACATCTAAACTGTCTTTTATGTCTCATCTATGCAGACACACAAACCTCTGAAATGGAAAGATGATGAATTTGCTGAAGGTAGTAATTGTAGACCAAGGCGCACTAGGAATAGCTATGCAAAGCAAGTTTATTTACCATTTGAAAGTAAAGCAGCGTTATTTGGACTAACTATTATTTTCTGTAAACTAATTACCTTTGTCACTTTACAAATATTTCCTGACAATGTAACTAAAAATGGGGACCAATAACTTACAAGTGAATTATGGGTAATAAATAAATTCTTGGCAAAAATTCCATGAAAAATAATGTAATAACATAGAAAATCCTTTTCAGGTACTATTACCATATATTGAGCTGTCGATGCCCTTGTTCAACCTCATATGTACATATAAGAAATTACTATCCATAATGAGAAGAGAACCAAATGTTTAAAACAATACAACGTAGTGATATTACTTAATAAATATACTTTATAACAATAGCAATATCAACATAATATTTGAGTAGACACTAATTAGTATTCCGTCGTTATTTCAAGATAAATAAAAATACTTTTAGTCTTGCAAAGAAGTGAGCGCTACTGGAGCCTCTAGGTCATGGCCTCTTGATTTTTGATGACTTTTCAAGGTGGCTGAAAGTGAGAACATATTACCGCATCCGTCGTATGTACAAACATAAGGACGTTCCTTTGTGTGAACACGGACATGAATTTGGCAGTCTTTCCGGTTAAAAAATGATTTTCCACAATACTCACAAATGTACGGGCGCCTCTTCTCATGAACTCTGGCAACGTGTCCCCATAAACTATTACTGGAACGAAAAAAATCTCCACACTCTGTGCACTGATATTGAGACTTTTCTACAGAATGAACGGGAAGGTGATCCTTTAGCCGATATTTTGTTCCAAAGCACTTTCCACAATGAGGGCATTGATTTTTCAACTTTGAGGCCTCTGTATTGAGAAATACAGATATAAACCAAAACGTATTTACATTTAAATAAAATTATATAAAATAAATGTCATTAAAATTATTAAGTTTGTTGGCTGATGTTATAGAATATATGATATTTTGAAAACAAATTCTTACCATCATTGTGACATTCACAAATGTGCAGAAGCATAGAATGCCATCCTTTACGGAAACGTTTGCAAACAGAACAAGTATATCCGGTTTCATCTTTGGTAAATTCTACATTTTTGAAGAGCCACTTTCCATCACCCAAGTCGACCGGCTTTTGTCGTGGTGCCTTGCGGGGAGGAGGATCTATTCTTTTTCTACCAAGCTTGTTCGCTTCAACAATATCTAAAATGTGCAATGGCACAAATATTAAAATTATTTATTATTACAAGAGATTACACCCAATACATTTTACATTTTGTAACAGTTACCATGATGTATTATTTTGATGTGCTCTCCGACTGTGTTTCGTGAAGAAAAGTCCTTGTTGCACTCCGAGCACACAAATCGCTTCCGTTCCTTATCATAAGAGTATTTCACTCCCCCGTAGTGCCATTTACCGTATCTTTCATCCACTGCAAAATAATAATGTTTTAATTATTAACTATATCAATGTCCCATGTAGTCAGTACATACCTAGTGAATGTAGAGTAGAGTAGTGAAAGTTTGAAGTAGAATTATGTATGCCCGATTATCATGTATTGAATGTTAATATGGAAAGTACCACAAACCGCACAAAAAACAATACTTAAAAATTATTCAAAAGTACAGGAAGTTTTATGCACTTTTCATTATACACTGATTATACTTTGCATATTTGATTACATACGGGACATAGCTACATATTATGCTGTAAAACACTTAATATTATCTTGGTACTAACCGCCGTGTATATTTCCTATGTGAGATCGCATTTTAAGTTGAAGGATTGTCGTCTTATCACATACTGTGCACTCAAAATATTGCTTTTCTTCATTAAAACTGTATTCAATTGACCTATACGACCATTTGTTGTCGCTTATTTTGAATTCAACCCCGTCCGATTGTTTAAGTCTAGCGCAAAATTGTTTTGTGGAGCGCTTTTTTACTTTTGGTGTATCATGTGCTGTTGATATATTTGGTTTAGCTTCATCAGTCAATGTTTGTGTCCTCTTGCCAATGTTTTTTGGTATCGTTTTTAATTTAGGCGTAGGTTTCGACTTCGATCTTGATGAGATTTTTTGTTTTCTAAAATATGAAAATATTTTCAGCTTTGTCACTCTTGGAATATAGAATAGGAAAGTTAAATAAATGGGCATAGACAAAACACTGATATTGAACATATTATGTTCTGTAATCACTGAAGGGGAATGCAAAATACTGTGTAAAATCACTACCTACTTGGTTTTTGAAGGAGTGTAAACCTCGTCAGATGAGTCACTGCTTCTACTTTTTGTATATTCAGGATCTTGTTTTTCTTTCAGATCGTGTTTTCTATCTTCATTGAGTTTACTTTCAATATCGCTATCTATTGTGGCTTCAAAGGCGTTCTGTTCTATCCCTGTATCAGTATCCATATTATTTACGTTGTGTGCAGTAGCTGGAAGTCAAAAGTTAAAAATTAAATTATTTATATATTATTAGATAATGTCATTTAAATTAATTTTGCAGATTTATTTTTTATTCTGGGATACTCACACACAGATAAATATAATTTATTTTCTGTTTCAGCAGATCCATGGACTTTGTTGTCCACTTCATTTTGCCAATCCCAGCCCCCGTCTGAATCCAAATTGCTAAAAGGACTATTATGCACCCCATCTTCAATATAATAATTTTCTTGTTTAATTTCAATATCGTCAGGTTTCTTGTAATCCTCCTTTTTAATTTCCGCCATTTTTTCCGAGAGTGCGATTTTAGTTTGACACTTTCGATTTCTTGCTGTGGACACATTCAACAACTTTAAGTCTGGGCTAAAATCTGTAATGAAATGATTTCTTCCCATAAATAACATAATGCATAATATGTAGCTTTACTATTGTCAATCAAAACTGAGTTTGTACCAAAATAATGTTTGTTAAAAGTATAGTATAAAATGTTGTAGTTCAAAAGCGAAACAGTTAAAGCTTTGTTGATTGTCTAACAGAATCAAAATAGTTAAATCAGTTAGCTGTTAGCCATTTAAACTTTAATATTAGCGTTACCTTTAATTGCTCTATGTCGGAATTCTTGATAATGATTAGAGTTAGAATTGTCACTAATTGGCACTAAGGAAGGTGGATAATGTTGAGACTTCACGACCGTTGTTTTCATATCAATCTCAAACTTCTTCAACGATGTTTGGATTTCTTCCAATTTGGCAAAGAGAGCATCGCAATCTTTCAATATACATTGACATCCCATGCAAAAAGCTAATTCTTTGCTAAATCTACCTATCGGATCTGATTCCTTGATTTTCAGAACTTTGCAGCAAATAGTAAATAAGTATTTGACCTTTTGTCTCTGCCTTTTCTTTGAATGCTTTCTAACTGCTGGTTTCAAACAAAGTACGCAGGAAGCATCCTCTAAATCCGAGTGTTGTGTTATCGAGGACTTCGATTTCGATTTGGTTCTGGATTGAGTCGATTGAGACATTCTGGTGTCTGGTAATCGACTTTTGCACCTAATCGGATTTGAAGAAAATTAAACGCTTCAATCAAAACAGTCAACAGTGGAGCATCCGCTGATCAGTCACGCTGATTTCTAAGCTTGACTGTAGTTGCGTACATTAAATATCTCCTAAGATAATAGAATACAAATATGCGTCACTGTCACTGGCAAAACTGGTATAAGAGCAACTGACATTAATTTAAACCGTGAAAGTAAAGCTAACAGAATACTTGTTTATTTATCGAACAAAATAAATGAATTTCCAGCTTTTCGTATTCAGTGGTGAAAGTTGCTGTCGCAGATACTAGATCAACTGAACTATATATAAGGGTACGCTGTTCAACCAATCTCATTTCATGGAACGATTTTTCTACAATAAAATACAATAAAAATGATTTATGAATTCATAATAAAATTACGGAAATAGCACCACTACTGCCTCCTTGTATATTCATAATTTTAAAGGCATGATCGAATCTCATAGTATAAACCAGTTTTGCTTCTCAAATTTTATTGGATAATTAAGTACTTTTTAATGTGGAATTTGCAAATACCCCAAGTTTAATTAATTAAAGTGATCAAATCTAACAATGAAATGGTCGACTCTGGTAATATATAATCCTCGTCTTCATCGTGTAGCCAATTTCCAGGTGTTTCCTCAGACCCTTTTAAGTTGTTTAATTCCCTTGGCTTGGAATGGCTTAATTTGTGCCCGTTTAATGCTTTGGTAGAAGACTGAAATCCTTTTCCACAAATATCACAGATTCTTCAAAATTATCCCATAAGCTTTATTAGTTGAAGAATGGTTGAAGAAAATTGAGTACCCTCAGTTCAGTCGATCTAGTATCTGCGAATGCAACTTTCGCCACAGAATGGGAAAGGCTGGAAATTCAAGTCATTGATAAGATAAATTCATTTTTCATAACATAACCTGGCAGCTTTAATT
>JAQFYC010005696.1:0-13780 GCA_034694165.1 Tomocerus mixtus
AGACAAGACACCAACTGCATTCTCTCTCGACTATGTAATGTTATGTTACATGAAAATCATTCCTTTCGGGACTTTTTTTGCAAAGTTACGTTCTTTCTAGCAGAGCGTGAACAGACAACTGATGCGAATCGTCGTATCATCATTCCTCAAAGAAGTTTTGCAAAAACTTTTATGCATTAGAATTTGTAGCAACTTGTCAATTTCATTTTACTGCTTCTATCACATCACATCACATCAGTTGCTTACCTTGCCTTGCTTTTTAAACTGGTATACTACATATAAGTTAAGCATTTGTATCTCGCAACTGTAAAATTCGATATCAGCGTGTATTACCTCTATTAAGTATTATGTATGATTTAAATCCAAAGCAAGCAACGGCTTGTACTTGTCTGCCTTTGATAGTTGATATGAATTATTGTTAGTCGTATATTAAAATTTTCCCATATACGGCCTAGCAATAAATTTTGATCTTATGTGCAAATATGTATGCAACTAATTGGCAAGGCCATACAACATTTCCCTTTGACTTTTCTTATTGCAACTTAATGTTACTTACCTTTAGTACCTCACTTTTCCCTTGTATTTATAATATAACATTTAAAAACTTCACAACCATAACCATACCAGATTGCATTACATAATGACAAAAGCATAAATGATAATGTTTACAAAACGGTAAAATCTAATCGTGAGTGTCACTCAGTGCCCATTTGTTACTTATTCCACTATGCTTTGTGTCATAATTATAGAGTTCTTATCTTTATTGCCTTTTATACACATACTACGCAAACGTATATAGCATATCTCACAAATAGTGTGCACAATAATAATATTACGTTACTACTTACCGTACCACATGCTTCTAACAAAAATTGTGATTTATTGCAGAACCAGACGATTCAAGAAATGTATCTAACAATTTGATATTTAATTATTATAACCCAAACCATTAAAATTGGCAATTAACGTTCATCTTTATATCTGTAGTACATTAGTTGATCCTACATCCCTAGATCATACTTCAGAATAAGTGAGAATGCATGAGGTGAGAATGATAGCGGAATGGAGAAAGGAAATGAAGAGCGTGTACAGAACAGTAGCTCCCGTTTTGGCTAATTGCTGTAAGAAAAGATACGTTTTGTAAATTCTGCACTGTCATCGCCGTAGTACAAATCTAACGGATAATCAATCAAGCTAATCCTACTGTGTGTACAACTGTATGCTCTTATGCTGAGCCATTACACTGCATTATGTATGTAGTAATTCTATTCTTTTTTGTACATTAGGGAATTTCTAACTAAAATAACACGACTCATTGTCAGGTATTTTATCATGTATCTATTACCGATACTTGGAAACTTTTGAAGTATTTAGGTAACTAAACTGAATAGAAGTTCACTTTAATTTACTTACTTTTACCCCAAAACAGTACTGTTACATTTACTACACTATGTGAAATGGCTATTAACATATTTCATGTGTTTTATGATGCAATGAATAAAGCTTTATAGAGAATAGCGTTTATATTTACTATATGATTGACGCGTTTTGCTAAACAAAAGTCTTTACTGTATTTACTTTCGTATTTAAATGCTAGATAATAATTACCAACAAAATCCATTGAAGTTCATCGTAGAATTCCATAGTAAATCAGCACAGGGCTGCCGAATCCAATCTTGAGACATGTTAAACCCAAAAAAAGTAAGACAGTCTAGTCTGGGTTGGTCTTGCTGAGGTGGTGTCTTGTGGTCACAGATTATCTAAGTGAAATCCTTAACCTAAACGTAACGTAATATCCATGCCGTTGTTATATGCAGTTTTACTTCTTACATAATGTACATATGCTATAGTATATATTATAAGGTTCAATATATTACTTATGTCATGATCTTGATACCTTTGTAGTGTGTACAGTACAGTAGCTTCTTTCACATAAAAATCTAGAGTATTTATTCACACAATTTAACACATTAACTTTCGACCTCAGTACCACTAACGTCTTCATTTCCTACGTTTAACCTTACCCCAGTACTTCCGATCATTTCAAAGTTTTTGCAATCAGCAAGTTGGGGATTTGTAGCGGTCTGGTGATAATTCGTCCAATACCAACTTGTCCACTTGCCAAAGTCAAAATTCGCCTATGCCAAAAACTGGTCCACGACAAAATCAAATTCGCATGCACTTCAGTAATATGGACAAACTTTATTTGTTTATTCCTTAAACATGATTTTCCCACATTATTATTACACCGGACGAATTTGACTTTGGCAAGTGGACAAGTTTGTTTTGGATAAATTATCCTAACACCATTTATAGTGTCAAATCATAACCAACGCAAATTGTACATACTGCAGATGTGATATGGACATCTAAAATATAAATTGGCTTAATCGGATATCTAAGATCCTCTATTTTCATGTAAATTGCATAAGTACGTTATATTAATTAGCATAAAGACAAAAACACCAAACGTTTACAATTCAAGTCCCTTTTCCAATGAATTTCCTTATTTTGAGGTTACATTGATATGCTTCACAAATAATAAATAACTGGACTATGTCCGATCAAGTTCTTTCACTATGAATTAGTTCTGCTTAAACACTCTATGGACAAAGGACAATAGTGACCCAAACAAGGAATATTTTCAAGACAACCATATCACGTCAATCATTTGACAAAAAGAAATTCGATCCGTAGCTCAGCACCTTTTCAATCTACCTATTTAAATATGAAAATCCCCGACTCTATGAAATTGAAACGTTATACTAAACTAATTTGAATTCTAAACATTTATTTGACTTATCCGATTAAGTAAATTGCAAATAGTAAATTTTTTTTTGTTTCCTATCTAAATGGGAAGAGATTATCGGAATATTAAGTGAAATGTGTTGATTCTCCACCAAATGCGGATTTCGCATAAATAAATATAAAGGAAAATACTCGATACTTGTAGATTGTAGATTCGATTTTTCGTTCTTTAATTGTATTACTGACCATTCTGGATGAAATGAAAGCAACGGTATATTTATCATATATACACTACTCTGCATGTGTTGAAAGGAAAATCTGAAAATAAAGGAAGATGAAAACCGTGGAAAGAAGGAAGGTAAACATGTAAATGTGTTTTTCATGAACTTCTACTACAAATGCCGCATAAAAATAAATAGTTCAATTCAAAGTCCTATTTAACTGAACTGGTCTCGTCTGGAGTCAGCAGTAAGGAAGCCATAATATAAATAACAATGGGATAAACAGCATTCATGTAGTTGGAGAGATGTATGAACTTTCATAAAGTTGTCGAAAGGGAGATTATTACATTATACGCTTGTGTATAAGTAAGAAAACATAAATAAGATGTAGACTGGCCTGGCCTTAGTGAACTGAACCTTTCCATGTGTTAATACTGGAATTTTGAACGCATAGCCTTATAATACAAAAATATAGATAAGATTTGGGCTGCTATAATTAAAGCTAGCGTTGAGTGTATTTTAACAATGCTTTCATCTTCTGTGAGATTGGAGTTAGAGATGGGAAATGGTAAGGTAGGCCTAAATACGGATATAGGAGATTGTTTAAGCTCAAGATATTCTTCATAAACAGCAACAGGAATAACACTTATAAATTGTATACATACATATATAACTATACAATGTACAATGTACAATACATAAGAGATTATTAAGTATTTAAGGGCTAGGCTGCTAGGCAGACGTCTCAGCAATCATATCTGTGTTATCTTATTGTTGGAGAGTTAAGGGTACACAACAGCAACACTAACACACGATGATAGGATAGAAATGGCAAGTAACACAAAGTTTGAAAGTAGCCTATTGTCTCCCTAACGAAATGTAACTAAAGGAAACGAGTTTAGCTTTATAATATACCTACCAATGTGTTCAAAGCCGCATGTATTGGATTTGACTTTATTTTTGTTGGTTTAGGTTGCCCTTTGTTCCCTTGTCTGGATATGTCATGTCATGTCAGATTCTTTGTCATTCCCTGCTTGTTTTGATGTAGTAAACTGTATATTGTCTGCTTCTTCTACATAGTACGAGTATTTAGGAAGTAAGCAGTAAGTAAAGTACTGTAATGTTTTCTGGTCGTCTGGACTGGACTGGCTGTACTGGACTGGACCTTAGTTATGGTATGTGATTATACTCATTCAAAGTCAAATTATATTTATAAGGTTCAATGCAATAATGCAATAGTAAAATATCTTTACTTGGGATATTGATGTAAGTATACTTATTTAAGTTAAGATACTTCAGTTTAAACTGGAGATTATTCAAAGGCTACTTCCTAAGGAAGGACATTCAATAAAGTATGTGCAACCCGGAGGAAGAGGGTAATGAACTTAACTTTAGGTTAAGAATTCTCATCCATTCCTTTTCCTTTCTATCTTCCCTGCTTACTTACAGTTATTAAGCACCTCTCTGGCTCTGGGGTCCTTTAATATTATATCTAGGACCTGGGAGTTAGGATATATTAAAAGTTTTATTGTGAGGGTAATAAAGCTCAGAGGGACTTTGCATTCCTTATTGGCTATCAATAAAATCAATTTATTGATGAGGCACTTCCTGTAAATTCGTAGTCTTATTATTTTAATATCATTCTTGACAAGAATTTTTGTTGGCTGTAGTAGACGAGGCTTGTTATTTACATACATACAACATAGATTCGTTTTCGAAGATTCGTTGCAGAAAAATGAGCTAAATAATTAGTATTTATTATTATTATTTACAACCAGGATAATACTTTTGATCATTAGAGAGCATTTGGTTTCGTACGTACTTAGTTACATGATACATATTTTAAGTATTAGGTGTTTGTACTTATATAACAGTGGATAAGTTTTAGTTGACAACATTATTATCAATATTTATCTTTTAACCCGCTCTGAAACTGTAATTTGAAACCAAACTTTTTCTGAAAGAAGAAAACACATCCCCACAACATATGAACACAAAATAATGATGTATAGTGCTGTGTGGCATGCTACATATACGTATTTCTGTACATAATATGCATAAAGAAAACTGACAAGTACAATATCTGTACATGCACTAAAGCCACGTCAAAAAATGCTTTATTGGTAATTACAGATAAAAATTTATCCGTTTAGGTGATAAATTGCACTGTAATTGAATATATTAAAAGCCACACTTATTACGCACGGGTGCTAGATAAATCTTAAATTTTTACTTATACAGATAACTTTTGCAAGTATATGCAGGAATTATGGTTTAGAATGGTAACATAAGAAATGACTACTAGTGATGAGACTATAGAATTTCAGCATCTGGTACAATGCAATAAACTCATCTAGTAGTAATATGACATTATTAACTTCCTGTCCTATCGACCTTGGATTTGTATGAGGAAAAGTGACGTGATCGGAACTTGTGTAAGATCAGATGAAAGAAACAGCATCCTTGGACCTTACGTATTTATTATGTGATAGAACAGAACCGTTATTCCCTTAACCTTAACTTCCCCTTCGTGCTTTCTCAGATTAGAGTTGGCCTGGTCTGCGTGCTATTGCATTGGAATATCCTTAAGTTTCCACTCTCACAATCAGTTGTGTTCTAAGGCACTAAGGAACACGGTACAAATGGAAGGTGGTACTTAAGTATCTTGGGCATACCTATATAATAAGTACCTATGTACCAAATACCTACCCAAATAAAAGGTTTCCGATTACTTACGTTTACGATATAGCTTCCTTGCATAACTGTAACTGAACCACGTGTAAGTTCTTTATACAGAAGATGAGACCTTCACCTTTCCATTTCTGTAAAGCAATTGAAGTCGGAGTCCTCTGATGTAATCAACAGCAGCGTGCTTACGTTAGTTTCATACTTAACACAACCAATGAATAAAAGTAGAAGCTTACTTAGGGTACTTATTGTATAGGCTTTCTATTTTGTTTCATTCTAACCATAGACTATATTATATGCTTGAAATCTTTGAGTATTTAAAATGTCTAAAAGAATATTTTTCTTCTGAACAATAATTCATACGTAGTACCTTATTAGATATTTTTGAGACAAGTTTGCTTTGTGTGCACTATTGCTTGGTACCATTTACTTCAATGTAATTCAGTATGGCAAATTGAAAATTTCTTCAACCCAAAATGCACAATTTCTTGAAAATCATTAAAATAGGGTAAATACTGATAAATTAAAAAAATATATAAGGATGCATGTATAAACCTGCGATTACGATTCCTTAAATAGAAAAAGAATTCAGAATGGCAGAGAACAATATATTAGTGTTTAAGAACTATGTGGGCTATACCATCCAATCCAAACGAATTTTATTCTTGTAGTAGATAAAATGTATAATGTAAGTGTTTATTAGCCCGCCTATAGGAAACTGGCTTATGTAATCGCACCGTCATTTTTTTCAAGAGTATACTTTGCATGGGCATTGTAGGAAAACTTGCGAAAATTACTACCTAGCCATATGTTCACTGTTTGCTTGAAAATAAGACAAAGAAATAAAAACTCTAAACTAAATTTGCTAATTGACAGCAGGTAAAAACCTACAAGTACAATTATGTATCCGTATCCTGTTGGAATTTGTGCGAAAAAGTGCAGTTATTCGAGGAATGCAAAGTCAACTAACCTACTTTCACTGTAGTAACAGTACTCGTATGTAAAAGTGGACTTGGTTGAAGAGACATTAATTCGTGTCTACTAAAAAGGTACAACTATCTGTATGATATACCATACACGCAAGGCAAGGGGATCAGACCAAAGCTAAAGCTACGTACTACATACAGTATAAAGTAAAGCTCTAGTGTTACATAATGACAGCTAAGTGAAAACAATTGCATAACGGTCTTCCTTTCGCGTACCTAACAGACACAACTGAACTGAATCCAAATTACTGCTATAAATTAAATACCTGTAGTTGTCTGCCTTTATACTGTATACATACTACATACAATACAAATACAGTATAAATACTCATACTACATAACTACACAGTAAATCCTATTCTAGCAGAAAGCAACTTTGCTAAATGATTAGTGTAGTATAATTGTATTGTATTAGTAATACTGGTTGCGGGAACAATACAAATATTATTCTGCACTAGCACTATCTCTAATACTATTTATTCCTTTGTTTGCTCCAACAATATTTGATGATAACTGTCAAAAGATCATAATATTTTCTTGTCTATGTACATTACAACCGTTTCTTGAATTAGCAAACTGTACTGTATATCTTTTACTACTTATATATCTGTGCATGCAAAATGTAATACCTATTTGTACCTATTTATATATATATATGTAGTATAGTTGAATATATTATGCTAATGTGGAAGAGCGATTTGGCATACTGTTATGTTATCTTAAGCTGTAGCTATTGAGTGAGAGAGGATGAAAAGATAAGAAATATCTCTCTGCCCGAATAAAATCTGATTCTTCTTTATGTTGTAGGTATATATGTACAAGAACCACCAGGGACAGGTGCAAGTTTAACTAGGCAACTCTCGCTATTTTTTATTTTTAATGCAAGCGAACTGAGATTCATATAGAGAGAGGATTTCTTTGCATATTTATGTATGTAAATAAATAAATTGTGCAAATAGTTTTGCTTATTTCAATTTAATTTTGTTCCTGGTTGTATTTTATTTTGCGCAATTTATTTTTAGCAACTAAAATAATTTCAGATCATTCCTAATCCTATTTTTGCTACAGTGTACACAAAATATGTCATAGTCTTAATGTGTACCATTTCGTATTAAGAATATTTTAAGTTAAGTTTGTTTGGGGTGATTTCGCAATTAAAGTATGTCGGGGACGTATTTGCTTTTTCTGCTTGCTATCATATAATGTTTCATTTAGGTATATATAATATTTGTTGAAAAGTACATAGAAACACAAAGTTTTTGAATTTTTTGAAGTAAAATATTTGTAGATTTTCTATATTTTTAAAGCCAACAGAAAACTAAATCTGCGCTACCTTATCTGGACTAGATCACTAGTTCCTGTAATAAAAATGTTTTCTAAAAGTGAATATGTAAGCTGAAGTCGAAATAAAGGTGTTCACATCTTCCTAAAGTCTTTTGGTGCTATGTGTCTAGGACAGATCAACTAAAAAGTAGAAGCATTAGTGAATACACGTGTATAAGAGTGCAGACGAATCTTTCTATGTTTGTGGTACGAATTATGATCAATGAAAAGTATCGCCATTCTGTTCAGTTCTGTTTGCACTTACCGTTTCCAGCAACGGGACTCTGAAAACTCTTGTTCTCCTTTCCGCAGCTTACCATCAAGTTGTTCTGTTGTGTTTTGTGTATATTGTGTGCATATGAGTAGAATACGTCACCATCCCTCTACCTTTCCTCCACATTAGGGCTCACGATCATATCAACATTAGACACAAACTCCAACTCTCAGCATCATCCAATGTAAAATTCCATAGCGTACAATTGCAATGCATCATCTCAAAGCACCTTCACCATAAAACTTTTCCTCCCACTACACCCCATTCATTTTCACCGAACAAAATACATACATTATCTCTATAGTCAGTAAATCTTAAGCATAACCGTATTAAAACCATATACACAAAAAGAGTGTCTATGCCTATGCCTATTTCCTTTCTTTGTATCTATACAAACCTTCTCCATTTACATTTACATTATAATAATTCGACTTTTTTAGGAACTTGTACGTATTATGTAAATTGTAAAGGACACACGTCACGTTTCCTTGAACCTTTAGTGGCAAATAAGCTTTAATATGCAAATACACTACGTAATCTTGTAATATAATCTAATTAGGTAAAATATCTTCGTTCTGCATGTGTCAACTCATTTAAAAATTGAAATTGTACTTAACGTGTTGCTGTATGAGTATGAGTAGCTGCAAAAAATAAAAGTATGTAAAATCCTTTAAGTAATTGCAAGTTAAGCGTCTACTTTATATGGATGTGTAATTAACACAGTATTTTGGTATGTTTTCCTATCCGTCCTCCGTCCCTTTTTCTTCTGCCCTTCCTCCTTAAAGAATAAAGTTCAGTTATGTTCACATCATTCAGATGGATTTTCAGTTTCCTTTCTTAATTCTATACAACATGAACCAAAATAGGGTTTTGTAACAGTTAAACATACGGAGGATACATATACATAGTATACCTTATGTTCGTATTGTCCTAAACTACAGTAATGTAAAGAATTCTGAACTTTGGAGAGAAAGCAAATAGATTCTGTATAAGTAACGTAGCTATGTATTCGATTCTGACGATTGTACAGATATAAGAGGAAAAGGCTCCCAGAAAAACGGAAAACTACAGACGACGAAATTTTCTTGGTATAGTATGTGTGTAAACACACAGAATGCTCTACCTAATCACAATGAATAGGCATAATTTTTATTTCTCAGGGGTTTTAGGCTTTCCTTGCCTTGCCAGCCACCTGGACAAGATCTAACCATGTGTATGTTATGTTATGTAGTATATAAAGAAACAAAATACCCACCAAACCGCAAATAATCAAAGTCCTGTTATCGATGTGGATTCCCACGAATATAGACTTTTTCGGGTTTCCAAAAATTTGATACATAACATGACAGTAAGGGAGCAGATGGGTTTCATATAAGATGCGAGGCTTCTCTTATGACTACCAAAACATACCAACAACACTACTGTTTTTGTCAGGAAACATTCTGTCTTACTTTTTATTTACGAATATGACTTAATTTACCTTTTATATAAGTATATATACATCACATTCAGTATAAATATGATCATCAATTCATTAAGGAATCTTTTTACATACGTACACACTTACTAGACTATAAATATTCACAATAATAGAATTATGGTGCTTACTTGTATTATGGGCATAGTAATGCTCATTACATTAGTATTATTACTGCATACAACATCTGAAATTGGCACGAATGCATACTAGATATTTTCGTAATCTAATCTGAATTCGTGTCAGCTAAAATGAATAGAATAATAGTATTATGCAGATGGACGCCACAAATATTACGGTACTTTCGGTAATGACTCACACAATTCAGCACACGTTTCTGTCTATACATACAATGTTTGTGGTGCATACTTTTTTGTGGAGTTCAAAAATGGAGTTCATTTTGTATGCGTTATAATTGTTATCACTTTCTGGTTGATTTTCTGACCGATTTGAACGAGTAATTGTATTTCTATGGATAATTATCCTGCGAAATCTATCGAAGTAACCGGTCTTATGATATTATGGTGTCTTGGTATCAGGTACCTCAGTTTTTAGAAAACTTCAGAAAAAAAATCGATTTACCCAAGGAACTATTACTGGAAATAGTTTTATCAGTAAAACGAAGTTCTACCTCCATTCTCCACAATCATTTATTTTCCCTACCTTAATTGTCGTTGGTTTTGGAAAGCTATTTCTGTACAATGACTATCCTAAATATCTTAAATCTTCATTCAAAAATATGTTCATGTTTGTTTTTTAATCACCTTATTTATAATTTATTATTCAACATTTTTTTTGTAATAACTTATTATTGTGTCAATTTTGGCAAACCTTATATGTAAGGTCAGTTGGCAATAAAGCCGTGTGTATGTACATGCATATAATATACATATTACTTTTTTGGCTACATAATATCTATCTTTACCATACTATTATTATATTTGGACATATTATATTTACACAATACGGTTTTTAACGTCTCAATAAAACTCAAATACACTAAACTCAACCAATTAAAGCCGAAATAAAAATCAAAAATTGACGTTCCTTGTTGCAAATTTATTTGCAAGTAATAATGCATCAACTAAGCCTGAAATCACGGTAACATGAGATTTTTGGCAAACTAAATTGTCATAATTTAATCTTATGACAGGAACATCG
This sequence comes from Tomocerus mixtus, assembly GCA_034694165.1. Taxonomy (NCBI): domain Eukaryota; kingdom Metazoa; phylum Arthropoda; class Collembola; order Entomobryomorpha; family Tomoceridae; genus Tomocerus; species Tomocerus mixtus. The sequence continues at coordinate 10,879 of JAQFYC010005696.1, forward strand.
CATAGCTCAACTTTAGTTGTGTACATAACTTATATAGACATATACTTTATGTAAACTGCTTGAGGGGACAGTTTAGTTTAACTATTTGGGATAGAGCTTTTAACTGTTAAGTGAGAGGAACACAATGTATGCATTATTAGCCCTTGTCATCATCCTCATAACTATCTTTTGCATAATACATAAATCTATTCAGTGCAAACAAGTGTTCAGTGTTGAACGGCTCAACCATATTTAATCCTATCTTCACTATGTGCAGAGCTGATGCTATATGTAATAATATTGCAGATTTCAATGCCCTGGCCGGGGTTGGCTTATGCTAATAAACTAATAAGTAAGGATTCCATATCCAGTGCTTACATATAACATAGCACATGAAATCAGCAACCTTTATTCGTATATGTATGTAAGAGGAAAAGAGCTGCCAGAACACAGATTACTATGTAGTATAAATAAAGCTATCTTGCTTATACATACATTATTATTATTAAATATTAATACATTAGTGGTTGATGAAACCAAAGGTAAATACATAATTGTACATACAATTAGCATTTCCATTCTATTTTGTTATGCATTTGAACTTCTAAAATTTAATCCTACTAAAAGATAAGACTAAACTTTAAAATTGTTCGCACCGTAGAATTTGATACATACAAGTTTACAAGCTAGACCACATTTAAAAATGCAGACGTGCGAAATGCCTAGTAAATATGTGCGTATCTTTTACCAAGACCAAGTTTAGCATAATCTTATCCTTACAAAACTGTACATTATAATGTATTCATGTTGTACAGCGATTATGCATTAAGTAAAATTTTTAATCTTATGCATATTCTTGATATTTTTATAAGTATGGCCTTTCTGCACAAGTGCATTGTATAAATAATACTAATAGGAAATAAGTTTTAGAGCTTCAGATTCAGAGTTGATAATGCATGCAAAGTTTTTGTGAAGTGAAAGGTCTGGAACTGGTAATTACTTGTTTAATTAATTTTTATAACAGCTAAAATGTAAAAGGCACTGTTTTATTTGAGACTGTGGAGTTTTCAAATACTAAATAATTTATCAACGCTGGAAATAATTACTGGAGAATTAATTTACATGTAATAAATCAAAATAGATATCGCTTTCCCATGATCCTATTGTTTTTTTAATCATTTGTTAAAAGTACAGTCGATAGATTTAAATCTACGTATATTCTCTTTGAACATCAATTGCAAGTTAAAAAATAAGTTATTCCTATTTGTAACAGTTACTTAACAAAGCGATAAAATATTGAATAGTAGAAAAGCCATGTTGATTTGAATTCGAATTTGTCTAGAGGAAATGAGTGAGCAGATATACGTAATAGGGATAGCTGTTTGTGTAAACTGTGAGACGGTGTTTTATGTCTTAGTACAAATTGATAGGTAGGAAGTACATAATCATCTAGATAAAATCAGAATTGTATGAATGAGCAAAAGGTTTTACTAATCAATGTATAGTAATACAAGCTACAATGTAGATACAGCCAGAGTCAAGTATAAAGCAAAGTACTGTTAAGTAAAGAGCACAAGGTACAACGTACAAGTACAAACTGCAAACTACAAACAAGCCTTTCCTCGCCAAACCAAACCAAAAGCTAAGGCACGAGGATGACAATAAAACGCAAAAGTGGTCTTTGCAACTTTAGTCTAGTCTAGACTTACAGTATATATTTACTAACGATGAATTAACTATCTACCTACATAATACCTAACTATCGCACATAAGAGTTAAGCTTGACTTATCGTTAGAGTTGAGCATTAACAGCCCATTGTCTTAAATATTGTGGGTGTGAGTTGTGTAGAGAAATGTTCATTTGAACTGAACTGTTCTTTACTGTTTTTCACTTGCGTTAGTTTGCCACACTACATTGGCTTTGCTTTTGCCTTTTCCTTTAGCTATTTCGTTATGTAGTTGGATTTGGATTTGGACTTAGACTTGGAAAATACCTGTTTTCATTTGTTACATACTTATAACTATACCCAATAATGCAATGCAAATTCGAAATGAGAATTCATTCAATAGAGGCGACCTCCCAGCTAACACGCAATAACTTAAACAGCAGATGCAGATTAGCACTAGAATTTACTCTAAAGAACAAAAACTTGGATAATCAATTCCGATGGGGGTATTCCATCATACGTAATAGTATAGCACGAAGACACACGTGGATTTATGTGCTAATGAACTTTGGATAATAACAGAAAGGAATTACTTTTCTTATTAACTTAATTCTGGTATAGTACGAGTAATATCTATATGGAGTAGATAGCCGGTGTAATAAGGCCTGGATATGGGTTCCTAACCATTTCAGAACTTTTATGCGATTTATTTGCAGATATTGACATTTTCAATTTACTAATATATGTTTGCAATTTAATTTTTTTGCAATCAATGCATTGTGTTTTTCAGAATTTCTTCCTGTTGCAAACTAAATAATAGCAATTAAAGTTTCAAATAATGATCTTGACTTTGTTAAATTTTTGCAAATTTTTGCAAAGCTCACTACTTCGTGTCCCATATTCCCAAATTGGTCTTACGAATGAGTGAAAATTGTAATTAATATTGCAAATAAATCAAAATATTTTAAATAGTAAGTATTCGTTGCTGATTTCATTATATTTTTCGCAAATAGTTTTTGCTTATTTCATTTAACTCTTTCAGATGGATAACTCCCTAGTTTCAATAGATAATATACCATAATACACCGAGTTGCATGGATATCCAATCCCTGGTAATATGTTATAGGATAATGATAGTGTGTGGCTAAGAAATTTTCATTTAAAAAGTTTACAATAAACAGTAAAACTGCCAAGCCACTGTATACAGCCCGCCCGAGTGAGTGTATTGCTGCATAATTACGACAAATATCCTTATA